>CABEEJ010001525.1:106598-109098 GCA_901482245.1 Timema douglasi
ACTGTCTGGTGGAGGAGTTGGAGACTGTCTGGTGGAGGAGTTGGAGACTGGTAGGTAGAGGAGTTGAATACTGTCTGGTAGAGGAGTTGGAGACTGTCTGGTAGAGGAGTTGGAGACTGTCTGGTAGAGGATTTGGAGACTGGTAGGTAGAGGATTTGGAGACTGGTAGGTAGAGGAGTTGGAGACTGTCAGGTGGAGGAGTTGGAGACTGTGTGGTGGAGGAGTTGGAGACTGTCTGGTGGAGGAGTTGGAGACTGTCTGGTGGAGGAGTTGGAAACTGTCAGGTGGAGGAGTTGGAGACTGTCTGGTAGAGGAGTTGGAGACTGTCTGGTGGAGGAGTTGGAGACTGGTAGGTAGAGGAGTTGGAGACTGTCTGGTGGAGGAGTTGGAGACTGGTAGGTAGAGGAGTTGGATTGATAGTTGGAGGATTTTGAGTCTTTAGGTGTAGGAGTTGGAGACAGTTTCAAGTGAATGAGTTGGACTCCTCATGATGATCTAACATTTGGACACTGCTATAAATGATCTAACATTTGGACACTGCTAGTGATGATATAATATTTGAACAGCGCTACTGTCTGCACGCAATCACTTTCTAACGCTAACTTTCACTGTCCGCCAATATCTCGCAACTGGAGCGACCAGGCCTCAATTCTAATGTATCGTTATTTCCTCACAGTTACAGGTTTAAGATTAGGTTAAGGTAGAGGGCACTGGAGGGTAGAAAAATGAGGTGCATCCAACTTAGGCACCAGTGAGAAGATGAGATCTAAGAACTGAACATCAACCTCTCATT
The DNA here is from genome assembly GCA_901482245.1 of Timema douglasi. Lineage (NCBI taxonomy): Eukaryota > Metazoa > Arthropoda > Insecta > Phasmatodea > Timematidae > Timema > Timema douglasi. Next base: position 107,392 of record CABEEJ010001525.1, read on the forward strand.
CACCTGTAGTCCACTTTGTGGCGAACTTGACGCCGTAATCCACGTAAGCATGTGTGCGGGTATGGAGTATGCTAAATGCTAACAAAAATACTTCGTTAACAACAATTATATTTTACAAAGCTTGAAAACATAATATGTTAATATTAGTGTTGATATCGTCATGTATGTGTTGATACCGTCGAGTCTGTGTTGATAACGTCGTGTCTGTGTTGATATCGTCGTGTATGTGTTGATATCGTCGTGTCTGTGTTGATATCAGCATATTATGTTGATACCGTCGTGTTTGTGTTGATATCGCCATATTATGTTATTACCGTCGTATCTGCGTTGATATCGTCATATTGTGTCGATACCGTCGTGTCTGCGTTGATATCGTTACATCTGTGTTGACATCACCATATTATGTTGATACCACCGTATCTGCGTTGATATCGTCATATTGTGTCGATAACGTCGTGTTTGTGTTGATATCAACATATTATGTTGATACCATCGTATCTGCGTTGATATCGTCATATTGTGTCGATACAGTCGTGTCTGTGTTGACATCACCATATTATGTTGATACCGTCGTATTTGCGTTGATATCGTCATATTGTGTTGATACCGTCGTGTTTGTGTTGATATCGTCATATTGTGTTTATACCATCGATTTTGTGTTGATTCGTTATGTTTGTGTTGATATCGTCCTGTTTATGTTAATACTGTCGTATGTTTGTTTATTTCGTCATATTTATGTTGATATCACCGTGGTGTGTTGATAACTCAGTGCCTGTGCTGATATTGTCATATTGTGTTGATACCGTCTTATTCATGTGTTATTATTTATTATTATTTAGGACCACATCTTACTACCCGTTCGGGTTATACGCTTTAAGTACCAATTACGCTAATGGATTAGGAATTGGGAAGGTTGAATTAGAGGAAGTGAGCCCGCATTTGCATGGAGGGAGAGTGGAAAACCATTTAGGAAAAACCACGCCCAGTTCACCCGACCGAGATTCGAACCTCGATCTCCCCGTCCTCAGCAGTCGAGCTCAACACGACTAGCGCGTTAGCCAACTACGCCACCGAGGCGGGTTTATTCATGTGTTGACACCATTATATTTGTGTGAATAGCTATAATTGTATTGATATAGTTATGTTTGTGTTGATATCGTCGTGTCTGTGTTGATATCACAGATCCCGCTATCCAAGAGATGTGGCTGGAAATAACCCTCGTCTTCTTGATCCTCGCTGTCATAGCTTATCTGGACACAAGGAAGCCTCACAATTTCCCGCCAGGTGAGTCACCGTGTTACTTTGACAGTGTTACCATACTCAGCACTGTGTTATTACTTTGAAAGTGTTACGATATCAAGCACTGTGTGTTACTTTGACAACGTTCCGATAATCAGCACTTTGTGTTACTTTGAAAGTGTTACGATACTCCTGCACTTGGTGTTACTTTGACAGGGTTCCAATACCCGTCATTTTGTGTTAATTCGAAAGATTTATTTACAATGACAACAATTATAGAAATGAGGGAGAATGTATGCAATGATAAAAAATCCGTAAATATTTAGAAACCATCACATTAGTTTACTTGTACTTATCTGAGTCTTGGAGTTTATAAACAAACATTTATTCATATTTTGTTACATTATAAAAACATCCCTACTCTAGTTATGATAGAAATCCTGTTCTTGAGCTCCTTATTTATACCAG
>CABEEJ010001525.1:114098-126591 GCA_901482245.1 Timema douglasi
GTCACTCTGACTATAAACAACATATATGAAGGACTTAGAAAATATAGTCAAGTCACTCTGACTATAAACAACATGTCTGAAGGACTTAGAAACTCTGGAACTTTGGCTTAGACCACTACTGATCTATCAAGGAGTCGTCCCATGACCAGTTTCATCAAGACCGTAGCCAGCCAATAATTTCAAAGGGGGTTTGGTGGGCCCATCCCCCAATTGACGGAGGCTAGGACAAATTATAAATAAAAAACAATTCCAGACGCTATTTGAAGTGTTTTTTTATGGTAACACAGCCCCCTAATTTGTACTTGTACATTAATTCTTATATTGTTTGAAGCATAATTAAAGCCATATATATATTTTGTTCATAAAATTTCGAGGGAGGGGGGGGGGTCAAACCCCGACCCCCTACCCCTGACTATGGCCATGAGTTTCATTCATTATTCACTCATTCATTCACTAATTTAATTTATAATGAACTCTAAGGTTACGTTGAGTTTTATAAATATATTCTCCCGGGAGTATCAGCTTTTCCAGCAGAATAAGCTTATGTACAGAGGAGGAGGGGGGTGGAACAATTAGACTATCTATGCTGAGGAGCGTGGTGGAAACGTGCCGAGGCTTGCTTGACGTCCGGGAATCTCACATGGGTGGCATATAAAAAAATGTTGAACATGTACTTTGCTTTTGTTTAGTTAGTGACTATTTACTTTTCAATTAAAGTGTTCATTTTCAGGTTTATAGTCGTCAAACTGTTTCGGCCCCAACCTGTGCTAATTACGTTATTGTGCTAGGGATGAGGAAGGATGAATTTAGAGGAAATGTACTCGTATTTGCGTGGAGGAGTAGAAACCCATTTTTAAAAAACCACCCTCAGTACATACAACCAATATTCGAACCCTAATCTCCCTGTCATCGGCAGTTTAGTCTAACACGAGTGTGACGTCTTAAACCATGTGGCCAACCGAGCTTATCGATCGAGAATACCTACTTCTGACGATCCAAAATATTTGTATTTGTACAAATAATTCTTCCTCCTGTCCCCCTCTGACATATCCATGAGAAGAGTCGTCTTACACGTTACAAGGGTTAGGAAACAAAAGAACCCCCTTAAGATGGGGCATTTAGAAGAGCAAAAGTTAAACATAAGCTTAAAAGTGAAAATAAATCATGAACAATCATTAGATGGCTAAGAGAAAGATTTTTTTAAAGTCCATTTAAAGAAGGTCTCAATGGAATTGAATAAGTAAGTATTCTGTAGTAAAGGATTGCACACGAGCATGGATATTGTAAACTTGGCTATGTCCGTGCTGATCGCCAGGTCAAATGACGCAGGGTGGATTGAAGGATAAAGCCACTGCCACACAGCTTTATAGGAACTCAACATTATTACATCACATAGTTTTAGTACAGATCTTACCCGCCTCGGTGGCGTAGTTGGCTAACGCGCCTGTCGTGTTGAGCTCGACTGCTGAGGACGGGGAGTTCGAGGTTCGAATCTCTGTCGGGTGAACTGGGGGTGGTTTTTCTTAAGTGGTTTTCCACTCTCTCTCCACGCAAATGCGGATTCACTTTATCTAATTCAACCTTCCCAGTTCCTAATCCATTAGAGTAATTAGTACTTAAAGCGTATAACCCGAACGGGTAGTAAGACGTGCTGCTAAATATTATTATTATTATAGATCTTACTCCTTGTTTATAAACACAGTTACACAAACAGGTCTAGGGGTTGGGGGTCGTCCTTTGGAACAAACGTTTACAATCTAATATTGATATGATCTGTCATATATTTTAATATGTTATATGTTGTGTAATTTCTATTAATAAATTTTAACATTATTCTCTTATAACAATTTTTTTTTTGGTCCTTATTAGTGATCCTATTTAGCGTGTTTAAGCATTGTATTTACAATCTTTTATCAAGTTTCATAATATTGTATTATTGTATAGTTTGTAATTAATAAGTTTGTAACATTTCTTGACTGCTCTCAAGCATTTAGTCATTTACTATTTATTTTTCGGAAGTTTATTATTCATTTCTTTTTTGACCTTTTATTAAGAATCAAACTATTTTGGCATTCTCAATAAATCTATTCAATCTTGATTTAAATGGCGTAAAGGTGTTTTACATATTTCTGGTTATATTGAATGTAACATTTAAAATATTTCCTTATACTAATATATAAATGTTAAGTTTGAATAAAATGCATCAACCCATTTGACTGTGGCACCAGGTACCAGACAGACAGACAGAATGTAACAGCCACAGTTTGGAGTTTGAGAGGACATAAAACGTCAAGATTACAATATTTAAAAAAAAATATTTATAAACAAGGATCTGAGTCAGAAAGAGAAAAAATTTATTTTCACAGCATAAAAAATAAAGACGAGACTGCAGTTTTCTAGAAATCAAATGATCACCGATCCACGCTAATGGGAATTATAAACGATAATTATCGAGAATACTCAGCCATTTAAGGTCCTTGGCTTGTCACAACAAATAATCAAACTTCTCGTGTCCCACACAGGGAAAAGTAAAAAGCAAACATTGAGAAGAAAACCCTTTTATAATGATTGTCACACTTCCATAAAATCATGAGCTACTAAATGTTTTTCTTTATTTTGTGTTTTAATTTTGGCAGTAGTTCTTAATGCCTTCAACCGTCTACCCCCTAAATAATTAATGTAATCAGTTTAAAATGTTACAATATATGCAAAAAGGTTATAACAAATATGAGCTCTTCTAAAAGGGAGGAGAGAGGGAGGGGTAAAAAAACCCAGAGGGCTCAGTGCCTTTAAATTCCCAAAGACAGCATTGTCCATGAGATGTATCTAGTCCTAGTCCTGATCACTCACCATCACTGGTACAGAGTCGTGTTGTTGTGTGTGCAGGTCCATCGTGGCTCCCCGTGCTAGGCAACTTGCTGCATTTGAAGAGACTGGTGCAAACCACAGGATTTCACCACCTAGCATGGGAGCGCTTGTCGCAACAGTATGGCCCTGTAGTGGGCTTGAAGCTGGGGATGACACCTCCTCTTATTCTCGTGTCAGGGCACCGAGCAGTCACCCAGACGCTCAACATGGAGGAGTTGGATGGAAGACCGGACGGGTTCGTGTTCCGGTTCCGTACAATGGGGGAAAGAAGAGGTAAATACAGTAGACTATTATTGATATGTTATGTTAGTCCTACCAGGCGTTATATTTAATTATAAGTGTGATGGCTCTATTCTGAACCAGGCGTTATATTCCAGCTGAAGTGTGATGACTCTGTTCTGAACCAGGCGTTATATTCCATCTGAAGTGTGATGACTTAGTTCTGAACCAGGCGTTATATTCCATCTGAAGTGTGATGACACTGTTCTGAACCAGGCGTTATATTCACGGATGGGGAGGTGTGGAAGGAGCAACGAAGGTTCTCTCTACGTAACCTGCGAGAGTTCGGATTCGGCAAGCGCAGCATGGAGGCTCTGATATCTGAGGAGGCTAGGAGCTTGCTGATGAGGCTCATGGAGGTAGGAGCGGCAGCAGGGCCTGAGGGGGTCCCCATGCATCTTGTGTTCACCCTGCCTGTGCTCAACAGCCTCTGGTCCCTCACTGCAGGCATGAGATACAGGTAAAACACTTTAGGACGCACCCACACTTAGGCGAATCGGATCGAAGTGGAATGGAAAACGTTATTACACGGATTCGATTATACGGCGTCGCTAGGTGAAGTTTTGTGTAATCGGTAATCTCCGGGTAGGTTCGAGGACATTCGGCATATCAGTGTTCTGTTATCTGCGAGCGAGGCTATGAAAATATTCTATATTTCACGTAAAGATGTTCAAATTTGTGTGGTTTGTTTGTAAAGTGAAGCTACAATGGAACTGGTTAGTTTGGTCCATGCCTAGAGATTTGTTTACGATACCAAATAACAAACACTATAGCACTAAAACGTGGGTGACGCCATAGATCTTATGGCCATTGAAACAGGTTGTATTTATTTGAAGCTTACAATTTGAATGCAAGCATTTATTTATATGTTGTTATTATTAATAGCACCGCGTCTTACTACCCGTTCGGGTTATACGCACTTTTATATGTTGTTACTACGATGTCGTGTAGACTATAGATGACATATTTATAATAATAATAATAATAATATTTAGCACCGCGTCTCACTATCCGTTCGGGCTATACGCTTTAAGTACTAATTACTCTATTGGATTTAGAATTGGGAAGGTTGAATTAGAGGAAGTGAACCCGCATTTGCGTGGAGAGGGAGTGGAAAACAATTTAGGAAAAACCACCCCCATTTCACCCAACCGAGATTCGAACCTCGATCTCCCCGTCCTCAGCTGTAGAGCTCAACACGACAAGCGCGTTAGCCAACTACGCCACCGAGGCGGGTGACATAGTTATAGTATTGGGAAAGAAATATATAGTAACTTTTTTGTTCTTATTTACATTCAAAACCCCTGCAATCTGGCTTTCCTCTTCGCTTAAATGTTAGTCCAAATACCGTGCTTCAATTTGATTCGCCTACGTGGGAAGGTGCTTATCACATGCGTTCTCTTTTCGTGACACAGCTAACTAAAGTAGTAAACCTTAAGAGTGTATAGAATATGCAAGTAACTATTTCAAATGTTTCACGCCCAGTGACGAAGATGCAAAGTTGCAACAGTTTATCAATCTCTTAAATGAGATGACTCGCTCTGTGGACTCTACCGGTGGGATCCTCAACTACCTGCCTTCTCTGCGGTTTCTAGCGCCCGGACTCACGGGCTTTGACAAGTTCTCCAGCAGTCAGAACAAGATGTGGAGCTTCTTCATGGTGAGGACATGATTCAGATGACTATAGGGAGGGGATATTTGGGGCAAGTGTCTGTTGTAGTGACCTAACTTGTTGGTTGTTCCCAGGATATAGTGAAGGATCACCGGGAAACTCTGAGCAGCGATCACGCCAGAGACCTCATAGACGTATTTCTCCAAGAGATGGACCTTCAAAAAGGTGAAGAGGGCACCAGTTTTACAGGTGACTACACTCTCACAGATCACACATACTAACAATAAACACGTCTTTATTCATCCCCATCAACTCTAAAAACTCCATGGCGTAAGCCCACGACCACCGTATGTTGTCGAATATAGTGACAACCTCTGCGGATAGAGGGTGTAAGGTGTACAGCACAATGAACCCTCCGGCCTTTAATCTCAGTTTTCTAAACAGGAGCTGTTACTTTTTCATTCAAGCAGCTCCTTATTTGTCTTCACGAGGCTGAGTTGACCATGTTCCAGACCCACTGCCCCAAAGAAAATCTGGAAATACTGGGGATCGAACCAGGGACCTCTGGATCTGTAGCCAAGAACTCTGACCACAAAGGCAGTCCATACCCACCAACATGCTCTTAAATTTATGTAATCTTGATAAAATATAGCACAGACAACGTATGAACAAACATTCAAAATATCGTACAACGTAATCTCAGTCTATTTTCAATCGGATCCAGACAGAAGTGATGTTTGAGAGAGTAAGTGACAAGGGATTGTTTCAATGTCACCTCAAAATCTAGATTTATAAAAGAACCTCAATAATTAATGTAGTGTCCAAGTGTCACATCTGATAGCCCAGTGCAATTATCTGTTTGCTGCTGGTTCATTGACTACCAGTGTTATGTTACAGAGGCACAGCTGGTAGCTCTGTGCAAGGACCTATTTGCTGCTGGTTCAGAAACTACCAGCAACACTCTGAGTTTCGCCATAATGTTCATGGTCCTGAACCCTGCTGTCCAGGCCCGAGTGCATACCGAACTGGACGAGGTTGTAGGGAGGAGTCGGCCACCATCTTTAGACGATAGGAACAAGTATGCCTACCAATTAGCTTGTAGTGTAATGTAAATTCCTTTAACTTCTCATGTGGAGCGTAGGTCCGCAACAAAGCTTCGCTATTCAAGTATATACTCTAAAACAATTTTTGAGCTAGTCCCATGAATTCCAGAATTTTCTGAACTTTTTCATCGATAGTCCCGCACCAAGTCATCCATGACAGGCTCCTACTTCAGCGCCCTTGCGGTTCTCAGCATAGAGTTTTAATTAACGCACCACATAGTTCAAGAGAGACCAGTAGTGCTGATTGCAATATCTTTCCAGGTTACCCTTTGTATCGGCCGTGTTGATGGAAACCCAGAGGATGTCAAACGTCGGTCCAGTCAGCCTCCCTCACAGAGCTCTTGCAGACACTCAGATAGATGGATACTCCATACCCAAGGTACGAATTCAATAACAAACATATGCGTTACTTTAGAAAATATATTTATCCATACTTAAGGTTGTTTATTCATTTTAATATGATCATAGTTAAAATAGAGAGACAATTTTGTTAATGAAATGTAAGAAAGGAAATGATATATGTTCCAAGGACTCAACGCTGCTCATGAGTCTATGGAGCTGTCATATGGACCCAAGTCATTGGGGAGATCCACACAACTTCAGACCAGACAGGTTCCTCAACGGGAAGGAGCTCCTTCCAGCAGACCCTTGGCTCTTACCGTTTGGAACAGGTACACCCACGTATTCCGAGCATCTCACTGCTCCATTTCTTCATTCCCACCGCACAACTATGGTTACGGTGGAATCTTAATCGCGCCGGGTAAAATTCTCGCAAATACGCCCGTATTAGTCCGAATCAAACCAACATGTGTTCAACGACGGAAATCGCTAGACGTCAAAACAAGTTTAGTTATTTTTAGCGTGAACAACATTTATTTAAGCGATTTTTGAATAGTGATAATGTGAAAGAGTACAAATATGTCGTTTGAAAGACTTCTCTTTTGTACTTAATATATATAATATTTATCATTCTCTTGAGTGGCGTTGATAATATAAAGCGTTTTTTCAGCATTATCTAGTGGAATTTTCTAAGATGAGGAGCTTAAAATGATTATTTTCAAACAAATATGATTCTAAGGTGGAGAACCTCACACACACTATATAATCTATACTTTACTAAAAATCAAGGATTATCCCAAATGATTTTCATACAAAAAGAAGAGAATTATAATAAAGAGGCGATATTGGGTACATCCAATCATGACACAATGTTTGGTGAAAGGACAGTTTCATAAACTGCACACAAACTTTAGGCCTATAAAAATTTACAATCCCATCCGGAGAATTTTTTAAAATTATTATCACATGAGTGTCGACACCGTTAATGAACTTCTGGATCTAATACAGCCTTACATCACTTACCAAGACACTAAATAAAGGAAAGCCATCCCTTCAGCAGAAAGACTTTCAGTTACTTTAAGATAATGAGAATAATAGTAATACTTCACTGATCCAACTGTTAGGTTGAGAGTGGGTTTATACCTGTTTAAACATGTACGACACAAATAGATTGCAAGGTTGTGCGGTCGATTAGATTGTATCAAAATACAAACTGTTTGGTTGGTCAAATTTATATTTGGATATCAGTTGCATGTGTGCACGCTGACATATAAACCTATGGTGGTAACCACGCAACCAAACTATTGCACGTACGGATAATTGCGTGTGTGTCCCCTGCCTTTAGAAACATAGGGAGAGTTCCTGAAGTCACACCCATGGAAAATAACGTCGGTGTACTAATTAAAAGAACCTGACCACGCGGATATTCAATAGGTCAAGGCTCCTTGCAGCTAATAGTGATTGTAAAAAATATCAGTGGTGAAGCCTAGTTCGATTTATAGAGGTAAGTGAATTACTTCAGCAGCAGCCGCTCCTAGTCGGTAGCTAATACACACTTTCATTCAGGTCGCACTCATTCATGATCAAAGAGCTGCAAAATGGAGAGTGCTATCATGAATCCAAGTGATTGGATCCGTATTCTCCTATTTTTAGTTTTCTGCCTAACAGCAGGTCATCACATGTAAGCTCTCCACGCGGCTCTGTACTCGGCAATCCTCTTCGCCGTCTGTAACTGCCTCCCCCCTTGATGTTATCAATTATCTGGTACCGTCTACGTCCTCTTCCCCTCTTTCAATCCACCAATCCTTCCACCAATAGATTCTCCTTTCTCAGCCAGTGTGCAATCAAGTTTCTTTTACATCTTCTGATATCTTCTACTTTCCCCCAACTTTCTCTAAAACCTCCTCATTCCTTACTCTTTCCGCCCATCTTATCTTTTCCTACCTCCTCCATACCCAAATTTCAAACGTTTCCAATCTTCTCTCCTCCTTCCTTAGTCCCCCCCACGTCTCCGTCCCATATGATGCTCTGGTATCACTATAAACTCAGAGCATTAGCCTGATGTTCAGTTCCCTTTCAATGACCAAGGGTCAAATTGCCCATACCTGCTTCCAAGAGCATAGTATTAGTGTACACCCATTTTGGTAAGAAGCTCATTTTGGTAGGTCTTATTTGGTACTATAATCCTTCTGTATGGTAGTATTTAGGAGGCATATAAGGCCTTCTAGAACGGTAATAGGAACTATTTCCTAAAAAGCTTTTTATTCTACTAAAATACTACTTTACAGTGAGATTCCAGTAAGAAATAAGACCTTTCATAACAGGCTTTATATAAAAATCTACATGCACCTGGCGACATAAATATTCCATTATGGCTGTGGGGTTTACAAAGATAATCCTCGTACTCAATGGCCTGACGGGAGCAATCGCTGACTGTATTAAAAACGTTCCTCACCCTGAGCGTGGAAAGAGTATCGCAACTCCAACAGATATTGTAACGTAACCACAACTATGTAACATCATAGGCGCACAGGGACTTTACAACAACCCTATTCAAATTGAATTAATGAGCCTCTAGTATAGACTAAATAAAAAGAGGTAAGGTGATCAACAAGGGGTATACGTTTCTGTTGCTGGATCATTTTCTGAAGAGTAAATTTGTTTGAATTATTAATACTATCAGTTCTCGTTGAAGAAGCAGGCGAGCCTCAATTTTTTGTGCCCAAGTAATTCTGATTTCAGCAAAGCACGTATTGCAAATTAGCTGGATAGGTTTTTATTCGTAACTTTAAACTACAAATTAAAAAGTCTGGTGTATCGTATTCTTCCAGGTCGGAGGAGATGTCTGGGGGAGACCATGGCTAGGAATAGTCTGTTCCTATTCTTCACTGCTCTACTGCAAAACCTCACTTTCAGTCTCCCCCATGGTGCCACGCCTCCTTGTCCTCAGGGAGTCAACGGTTTCACCCTCAACACTCAGCCCTACCACGCGGTCATACATTCCAGACGTTGAGCAACGCCTTCAATACCTATGAATCAATACGTACACTTAGTCCAGTGTAGAGCGCCTTCCTTCAACACCTAGGAGTCAACAGGTCCACTCAGACCAGTGTTGAGTGCCTTCCTTCAACACCTAGGAATCAACAGGTCCACTCAGACCAGTGTTGAGTGCCTTCCTTCAACACCTAGGAATCAACAGGTCCACTCAGACTAGTGTTGAGTGCCTTCCTTCAACACCTAGGAGTCAACAGGTCCACTCAGCCCAGTGTTGAATGACACCATAACCTCCATACAGACATGGTCATCTTGTTTCATTGGAATCAATATGCCAGTGTTTTCAAAGTTATGAAAGCGCCTAATGAACTGTATAAGCACCAGGGGTGGTATACGAGCAGTGGCGGCTCGTGTATAGGCACTGCGGGACTGCAGCACCTCCTATTTCCACTTGATATATCGATAACATTTAATATAATTAGTCTTTTTTTCTTTAATTCTTTCTTTATTTTAGTAATACAATATGTGTTCCTTAAGCTTAATGTCATTACTTCAGTAGCCATCCCCCAGTTTATGAAAAATATATAAAAATCTTTGTATGGAACTGTGCGCCCCACAGTGCCAGCGACGTGGTGTTTTACTGTTGTGTACATGCGCACATAGGAGAGGGGTGGGAAGAAAGGCGGGGCTGCCAGGTAGAGAGAGCACTGTTGCTCCCACAGTGCCAGCTCTGTCGTGATGGTGAAAGGAAGTTTTTTTTACTCACCATGTGTTGTGCTTAAAATCCGTGTACCATATTCTTGAATGTGATAAAGTGTAGAAGAGTGTAGAGTTAGATTATTATTCTGCTTTCAGCTATTCTATTTTATTCATTTTTTTTTCGGTTCTTTTATTTGACAGAAAGACTAAAGGTACATGCAATACTTTCAATGGAGAAAAATTTCCTTGATTGTCATACAGAGGTCAAGGAGAAAATTATTGAACTTTTTTGCTCAAATTAAAACAAGTAGAATGGATTTCATGTTTAAATGAATATATCAAGCTTTAAGTGTAACAATTTAAGTTAAAGTAAGTAAAAAAGTTTGGGTTTTTTGTTAAGATTTTATCAAGTTCCTGATTAAATTTTCTTTTTATACATGTTTTTTTTCTTCCTTTTACACAATTTTAAAACAAAAGCTAAACATTTTCCGGTGCAGCACCCTCACTAATTTTAGCTACGAGCCTCCACTGTGTACGAGTACATTATTACAGCGAGTGGATAGCTGAGGAAAATGTGAGTGATAATTAATGGTATTGGTTGAATAAATCTGTAATGTTTAACAAATTACGTGACGTGCAAAATCTATACCAACGAAACAAATGTGTTAGTATGATCTGAGAGTGAACAATGTCTTGTAACTTGTCCTAGACACATGGAAAATGTATATAAAACATGTATATTTCACACATTAAAAAACCAAATCTTATGTCTAAGAAGAACATGACCAAACTGTCCCATTTGGAGTGAAGTTCAATAACGTCCTAAGCAGTCCAGTGTAGTCGTGGTGCAGGTGGTACGACGCAGCCAGTAGTTACACACAGGCCTCATGCTGAAGAAGTACACCAGCTCGTACAGACTGATGAAGCTGAACCCCAAGAACAGCCCGACGATGCCTCCAAACCCCACTGGACACAGTAAAACCATTTTACTCGGTTCCCAACAAACGCCTTGTGTTACCGGAAGATCCGGCCAAGCGGAAACAAAACAAGCGACGTGTTCACTCAGTACAGAAAGCGCACTTACCTATCAAGTCCATCAGCCCGTAAAGAACCTTTCTCTTTAACTTGAGGGACAACTGACTTAAATGGACTACCAGGGTAGGTCTGAGAGAATCGGTGCTGAAAATATACGACATTTTAATGAAAGGCTTACAAAGTATTATTATTATTATTATTAGCACCGCGTCTTACTACCCGTTCGGGTTATACGCACTTACGCTAATGTGTAATGGTAGGGTGATTGTGAGATGAAATGGAGGACCTACAGTTTAACGTGGAATCCGAACCACGGTGGAGGCCTGGCATTCCCCACATTCACAAGATGTCTTGTCAGAGGTGAAGGAAGGGTTTGGTATACAAAGTATTGATATGTCTGAAATCCTAGGACAAATTAGACAAGTAATCACTGGAAACTTTTGGTGTTTATCACCACGCATTCTTTCAGGTTAGACACATATGTGCTAATTACTCTACTGCGTTAGGGGTGAGTAAGATTTAATTTAGAGGAAGTGCACCTATATTTGCGTGGAGGTAGAGTTGAAAAAAAATTAGGGTAAGCTACCCTCAACACAACCGACAAGGTTTCTCACCCCAATATCCCTCTCATAGGCAGTCCATAGTCTATTGTGAGAGTGACGTCTTAGACCATTCGACCACACAAGCGTGTATCATCACTAGAACTATCGTTGTAAGAAGAGTTTGATATATTATCTTGTTAAAGTAACACATTCACGTGAATTTAATGTGAACCCCAATTTATAAAACCTTGAGACGTAAAAAAAAAAACTCAACTAATTTCATACGACATCCTAACCTTCTGGTCGTCCATATTGTGTTCAATTCACTCAACAAAAGCACCACGATATCCGAGTACAATGCTCTCGTTTGAAAACAATAACGAGTAACGACAAAAGCAAGGTTGCATGAAGGATAGGGAACGACGAGGTATCGCGAACAGAGGAAAGGGAAGGAGGAGTTGTAGGTGCTACATAGCTAGGAGTTGTAGGTGTTAGAGAAAAAGGAGAAGATGAGCTGTAGGTGCTGAAGTAGCAGTAGGTGGTGGTTTCGAGTTTACTCTCGAGACCTAGTAGGCCGTATTTATAAACCGTAACCTTATATTGGAGACAAAATTCTGCCAAAAAAAGGGTGCACATTAGATTCATGTAAATACATATAATATCGAGGTGTTTCCTTATAACGACTTAGTGAAAAGGGAGAGATTACTGCTTCATAAAGACCCTCACTAGATTATGTCGAAGTAGTTAAAGTCCATTTCCTCACATCCGGGCAGACATTCGCAAGAAGGGAGTCCAGGGAAATCCTTGTAATGTGTCACTAGCTGCTCTGAAACACAATCATTATAACATACAATGTCTGTCACTCTCCATCAGGAATACTGTCAGCCAAGGGAACATACAATGTCTGTCACTCTCCATCAGGAATAATGTCAGCCAAGGGAACATACAATGTCTGTCACTCTCCATCAGGAATACTGTCAGCCAAGGGAACATACAATGTCTGTCACTCTCCATCAGGAATA
>CABEEJ010001525.1:139869-152009 GCA_901482245.1 Timema douglasi
CGGAGGCTAGAAAAAATTCCAAATGATAAACAGTTCTAGAAGCTATCTGAAGTTTTTTTTTATGGTAACACAGCCTCCTAATTTGTACGCGTACCCTAATTTTGATATTGTATGAACCATGAATAAAGCCATATTATACATTTGGTTGGTAAAATTTCGGGATATGTGGGGGGGTTGAACCCCCCAAAACGCCCCCCTGACTACGGCCTTAGGGCCTACTGTATTTCATATTTCGTGAGAATGTGGGGGCAGACGGGGACGGAGGTGGAGGGGAGAAGACAGTGTGTTCTCACAGTCTTTAGATATCTCAGCCATCCCGCATTGTAGATCAGCTGCAAAGGGAAGAGGCAGAGGATGAAGGGAATAAAGTAGTATGACTGACCCTCTAGCACACACGCCTATAATGCGTCTTAAACTGCTCTAGGACTGAGGTCAGTGTAGCCAGAGTGGGGAGTGGAGGCTCGTCACAGGCTCGACAAATTCGTGAAGGATAGTTGTCATAGCAACCGATGCACGTTGTCAGATTTCTTGACAGTCGTTGAGTATGCTTGCATAGTAGTAGCGTGCAAACTCGCGCTATGTGGCAACCATGCTCCTCAGCCTACCCACCACGCGGATCCTAATGCAGTTTAAATCGCAGTATAATGGAGCAAGACAGACGGTTAGTTCGATTTTCTCATTGAGACAACACCTAGTGTAAATACGTATCATGAGCCCAGGTTGTAATCGCCTACCATCATATCCTTGTCGTTTAGCCAGCGCTGTTGTGTTTGCGCTCCGGAGCAGTACATGCAAATCCTTCATACTCGCCACTAACATTATTATTATATTATTGTACTTGTTGTATAAGTGGTGTCCCCAGTACCAAAGTTAAGCCCCCACCTCTCAATCCAATGGATATTCTTAGCTCCTACATATTTAAGTCCGTGAAACGATGATACGTTGAAGTATTCCTGGGTTAGATCTTTCCATCTTCGAGGATACTTTGTGTTCTCGATCTCTGCAGACACAGGCTTGGGGCTCCAGACAGGCGTCACCGAACGTCTTGACATAATTTCAACACTGGCACCTAGGACCTACTGAGAGACAAGGATGAAACTAAGAGAGTGAGTTAATTACTAGTAGAAAACATCAAATGGCGGAACATTTTTGTACATCTCCGTCAAGAATATATTAGTCTAGAGCTTTACTCAAGAGGTAGATATATTCTGACCCGATATTAAAACTGTATCAAGTTTTATAGAGGTTGTTTATTTCTATGGGCAGCTGCAGTTTTTTTTTCAATCAGAGCTATTTAATGGGTCAATCCTCTACCACTTACCCTCCCCCTGCGTTAATTCACTAGGATGGGTCAAGCCCCGATTTCACCAATGCTAATAAATTTAGCTAGCCGTGAATAAAACCTTGCCTACCCGTGACGTCATGGCAAGTTAAGATAGGATTTCCCAGATTAATGTATTTATGATCTTTCATATATAACATTTTAACAAAAACTATACATTCCTAAGGAACTATAAAAAAATAGTCTTACCTTGTCAACAATTGTTTTTATCTGGAAATACTTTTTTAAATCGTCTTCAACTCGGGCTATTTGGTTTATTCACGGAAATGTCTTGTAGGAATCTTCCTGTCAGGATGAAGATAACAAAATTGTGGAAGCAAATGTCTGTCTATAATAGGAAACAAGGCAGAGGTAATTTTGAAATCTGTCAGGAGCTAATAATATGTGTATACTCGTCAGTGGAAGAGGGGAAGTGTTAATAGCACATAGATAAGAGGCCTCGCAGGGTGAACTAGTCATTTTCTTTCCTCTCTTTCTATTTCGTACATTAGCATTTAAGTATTAGTGCTAAGTGTGCTTAAGCGCGTCAAGCCAAGATGCAACTCAGTTCAAAACCATCAAGTAGGCAACCGTTTATAAATCTGTATACGGATGCGCTATCGTATAAGATGAGGTGTCGGACATTGATTGGTCAATCGGCTCTTCCCTTGCCCCCACCCTTTGCTTATTATAACTTATAATCCAGGTCACTAAAATTCACTGAAAGAAAGTTGATAAAAGCGATTCAACATTTTAATTAATTGCTTCATTTTACCGAGTCCTACTTTACCCAAATAAACAATAATAGTTTAAATTTTTCTTACCCGCGCGGTGGCCGAATGGTCTCAAAGCGTAACTTTCGTAATAGACTGGAGTGCACATTGTTGGGGATATAGGAGCTGAAATCGCGGTAGCGTGTACTCGGAATTTTTTCCCCCCTAAACGGTTTTACACGTTCCCTCTACGCAAATGCGTGTACATTTCCTAAAAATTCAACCTTCCTCATCCCTAAAATAATAGCTTGATCAATGCATATACGTGTAATTCTAACGGGTTGTATAAGGTTGTGATAAATAAATATATATATATATATATATATACATATAATCAGACCTGGTGCCTTTAACTATGTAACCACTGCTTCGGGTCATCCTGAGAGACAGCCAACACAGGACATGGGAATATATTTTAAACAATATAAAAAATGTTACACAAAAACCTCTATGAAGGAATGAGACATGTCCCGCTTGGGTGGTTTCCTAGTTTAACGCGCTACTCTCGTGTTGGACTAGACTTACAAAAACGGGGAGATCAGGGTTCGATCGCGGTAAAGTGAACTGAGGGTGTTTTTCCACTCTCCTTCCACGCAAATTCGGGTGCACTTCCTCTCAATTAAGCCATTAGTGTAACTAGTACATAAGCGTATAACCCGAACGGGTAGTAAGACGTGGCGCTAAACAAAAGAGTGAAACATAATTATTAAAATGTCTAGTCCAGCATAGGTAGTTATAGTTTTTCTGTACCCAATAGTTTTATGTTCTGTGCTGCTACCTACCTGTGAGTCTGTGAAAAATTTCTTTACTAGTTTGTTGTGTTCATTGATTTGCCTCATAGTAGATGAAACACACACCAAAGTAAACTCTTCTTTAACTCTAAAATAATCGCTCTCCGAGTGTGTATTTATATAAACAGAAAGGACAATACCATATTCCAATGTGAGCACTACCAACCTTCCAGGTGTGTGGCCACAGCAATTCTCTTCAGTAAGAGCTCTTGTCCAGATTGTCAATCTCCCTGGAGACTGGCCAGCACTTTAATCATGAGCTTGCAATAATGTTGAGTGCAGCGAACAACCCAAGTGAAACATCATCATCATCATCATCATCATCATCATCATCAACAACATCATCATGTGTTGTTGCCACATCCGTTGATACATACAATTAACTTTAAAAGCTCAACCAAAGATGAGCAGTTAATTTGGGCGTTTTGGATATTCAATCGAATCATCGCTGACAAAAGTATTATACAATCACTATAGTCACCATCATCATCATCCTCTGTTTCCAGCCTGTGGCCGGGTCAGTTTAGTAAAATGCCTCCATCTTCCTCCTTTAATTTCTTCCATTCTTCTCCTCTCACTTGAACATGTTCTTTGCGTTCTGCTCCTCCCCATCTTTTTCTTGGCCTCTCCTGTGGTTTTTCCCCCCACATACTTCATTTCCAACAACTAAAAAAATGAAATTTCTAAATACCATAGTTAACTAACTACAGTCTAATTTTCATAGGGCAGCTAGAGAAGTTACTATATCTATTATCATGTATTTATACATCTAGTCATGTGATCTGCATATCTCAATAATGATAGATTCATAGATATTATCTATATATATATATATATAAATAATAACACTAACAATAAGGTAAAGTTATCAATATTGACCACAAAAAAAGTTTGTATTATTTTAACTGTCCTTCCTATGAAAATTGGACTGTATACAGAGTGAATTGTGATCGATTGTCAGGAGCATGATTATTTAGCTGACAAATTCACTATAACATTTCATCCCCATTACATACTATTAATATTCATTCCTGATTGTTCCTGCCACTTACTATTAAAAATTACTGCTCATTCGTGGTTTTTAAAATATTCATTTAGGTTATTTAATGTTCACTTTTTGACCTGACTGAATATATCAGCACAAAATAATTTCTACGAGGGCCTACCAATTTTGCCAAGAAAAGGTTAACATACCTTCCAGGGTTCTTTTACTTTCCACAATCAACACGGAATCGACTGCTTTACTTCCTCTCCAAAGGAAGTTGTGCCACGGATTTTTTTTTATCGCTCTAGAAAAATCCAATGACCTAGGCATTGACCCACAGACATCGGGTTCTTAGGCGAGCATTTTACGGCAAGAACACTATGGTCAACCTCATTCATGTTAAATTCTATTAAAATTATTGCATATTTAAAAAAAATACAAATTTTAAATATTTGTCTGTTTTCCCTAGTTACTAGAAATGTTATAGATTAATTTATTGTTCCTGCTATTTAGCACTATTGTACATATTGTATATTAGCTTGCTCAAATTTTAATAGTTTTGAACAAATGACAACGTTCAAGTCTCAATGTGGTAGGGTCTGAAAAGCCTTATCTGATTCACATTCACATTGATTGCGAGTATAGCTTGTCTATGAGCGTATCCTAGAGCTAGGCATACTTTCACAAACTACCTGCGTTCCCCTCGTTAAAGAAAGTTAAAACCTTCAAATTAGTATTTATAATTTTTGGATCAAATAAATAATTGTATGAAGACACACTTGAAATGTAGCTTTGATTTATTATCTGATATATACTTTTATATATTAAATACATTTATATTTTCATTTATAATACAATAATTCTTTATAATTGTAGTGTATACGTGTCTTCTTCATCTCCTGAGAGACTACTTCTCAAATGAGAAGATTATGGACACAGGCTGTCACCAGGACAGCCTTTAAAACTAACACAATCTTTGGTTGTAGCTGCTAGGTTTGTTTTATAACATTACCCTACTCGAGACACTCCGGGTTCTGCAACCCTGTGTTCTATAACAGACAGTAGAGAGAGAAAAAGACTCGACTCTTAGAACACAATTATGACCAGCGTAAATTAAATACAAGCCTGCGTACAAAGAGAACAATACAAGAAAACTGCCCAAATAAAACACACATTTTTAATAGTGACATTTTAAAGATATAAAAAGTAACACCTGGAGAGTAGTTCAAATATATTTATTTGAGATATTGTGTGGTTTAAAAGTGCTACGTTAAATTGCCAAATGAAAGCTCGAGTGATTCGTAGGTGTGCGAGGTTTTGAGCTCCTTCAGATCTGTAATAAAACTACCAACCTTTGTTTTGCAAGTGACACAAGCACAACCAATCACAGAATAGATAACAGGATAACAGCACTTCTGACACAATGGTAACCATCTTAATACTTGTGACAGAAGAGAAGAAATCCTACACCATGGTAACCGTCAAATAATCAGTTATATACATTAGTGATTGCTATTTTAACTAAGTACACGACACACAAAAACTCACTATAATATACACAAAACCAAATATTTATCAACACACGACTATTATTGTCTGCTTTGTTCCAACTGACAACTCTGACTAGCTTTAGGTCTATTTATGTTTTCTATTAACTACGATATAGTAATTATTATTCTATTTAACCTAAAATGATTGTAAACAGTTCAAGTTTAGCTGATAAACAAATTCTTCAGCCAACTTTTTTATACATGTTAATTATTTTCTAAATAAATAATGTATGATTATGTTTAGAAAGTGCACCTTAAATCAGAATCATGTTTAGAAAGTGCAACTTATATCAGAATCCTATTTAGTAAGTGCAACTTAAATCAGAATCAATCTGTTTAGTGAATAAATAAAAAAATTAAAATCACATAGTAAATTAATATTTAACTAAATGCTCCCTTTCACCACATAAAAGGTATTTTTTAACTGTAAAGTATGAGTCACATAATTTAATCAGCTCTTTAATTTTCAAAATAGCTAATTACTGTCATCTCCAATTAAATCCACTTCTTTGTCATCATCATCATCTGTTTCCAGCCTATGGCCGGGTCAGTTTATTAAATAAAATGCCTCTATCTTCCTTTATCCTTCCACCATTCTTCCTCCTTTAATTTCTTCCATTCTTCTTCTCTTACTTGAACACTTACTGTTATCTGCTCCAACCATCTCTTTCTTGGCCTGCCTTGGGGTATTTTCCCTAAATACTGTACTTCATTTTCAACATTTTCTTTGACAGCTTCTTTTTTTCCATTCTCATTACATGCCCATGCCATTTCAGTCAATCCACTTAAATATATATATTTATATCTTCCTCTTCATAAATGCCTCTCAACCATGGTGACACAATGAAGCATACCTATAGCTATTAGAATTTTGATAACACTCTAAATAGTTGACAGATTGACTTTGTTTGGAAAAAACATTTTTAGCGAAACTGTAGATTTATTTTAAATTTTGATTGTACTGTTTATAATATTTGTACCAAACACAATTTTGTTTGTTGTGAACGAATCATGAATATTTATACTGAGCAATATTCCTGGTTTGTGGATGTGTTCATGATAAATATAACAAGCTTCGGTGGTCCAATGGTCTGAAGGCATCACTCTCACATGAGACTGGACTGCCGAGGACGGGGAGATCGGGGTTCGAATCCCAGTGGGGAGGAGGGTGGTTTTCCCTAAATGATTCTACACTTTGCCTCCACAAAAATGTAGATACAATTTCTCTAAATTCAACCTATACTCATCCCAATTAGTACAGAGGCATATAGCCCAAATGGATATTAAGACACGGTGCTAAAACAAATATGATCTGTGACATTGAAAATATAAATTTATCTACACACTAGATAGCTTATTTTGTAAAAATAAAATTTATCAGGATGATAATATTTTCAACAATAAAACATTTTATAAATTATATTTGGTGCTTAAAGGTAAATAAATATAAAACAGAAAAACTTTCTTTTCGAAATAGGATAAGAAAAGTTTGACCTCAATATTACAGCAAGAATATTTCATGCATTCAATAAATATTTTTTTATGATAAAAACCTCCCATTTTAAAAGAACAATGAGACGCTTGTAGCTTTGTCGAGAAACATCCTCCTTGATTAGACAAGACAGAGAAAATACAATAAGACACTTGTAGCTCTGTCGAGAAACATCCTCCATGATTAGACAAGACAGAGAAAATACAATGAGACGCTTATAGCTATGTCAAGAAACATCCTCCCTGATTAGACAAAGTAGAAGAAATTCAGCTGCAAATATAAGAGGAATATATTATTAATTCAATTGTTTTAGGACCTAGACTGGAGGCGAACTAGCAAAGTACCCAGAGACAGTTCAATGTCAGAGTCTTGTGATCTCAGCCCCCTGGACTTCCTTCTTGTCTGTCTGACTGGCCTTGTTGGAGCAGCGAGGGCTTGTCACGTCCAGACAGTCGCAGCTGAGACTAGAGTCAGACAAAGCTCCACTGGGTAGCAGAAGAAGACTCTCTGTCGACTTGGTGGGTTGCACGTATCTGCTGGCGTGAGAGTGTGCTGAAGAGACCAATCTGGGATCCATTCCCCCTCGTCCAGCCTGCAAACAAAGATGCCACATGATACTGGGACGTGCCATATAGAGGCTCACTCTTGGCATTAACGGGGGGTACTAATGAGATCTTACCAAACAAAGTGTGTCTCTGGACAGGGGATGACAAACAGTGGGCCAAAAAAAGAGAATACCTGTATGTAAGCTGAGCTGAGCTGAGCAGAGGAAAGAGAGAGAACTAAGACTACCAAACAAGAGTTAAAGGGGCATTGCCCTAGGATGATATACAAGGAGTATAAAAGGGATGAAAAAGGTTTATAGAGAGTGCTTGGTAGATGCCACAGATGGAATAGCCAGCGTAAAGAAGAAATGGAAGGAAACACCATGGTGAGACGGTAAGTTAAGGAAAACAGTAAATGTGAAGAGTAGAGCATTTAGAAAATGGTTTACAAAAAAGAACAAGAAAGGTAGAGGATGAGTACAGGGAGGAAAGGAAAAAAGAAACAGGGATATTAAGAGAAGAGAGAAAAGTATGGACGGAAGAATAGACAAAAGTTCTGTAGAGTGTACACAGATGTGAATGGGCAAAGGAAAAGGAGGTTAGACTGATGAATGAGAAAACTAGGATGATAGAGCGTGGATAATAGGTGGAAAATATCCTGGAATGGGCATGAGAAGTATGAGCAGAAGAAGCATAGAGAATGGATGGGATAGTGAGGAAAGAGCAGCAGACATCTCTTGGAGGGTGGTAGAAAATGCTTGAGGAAGGGAAAGACACCAGGAGTGGATGAGCTTACAGTAGAAATGATAGCAGCAGCAGGGGAAATGGGAGTACAGGAGTGGTATAACATATTAAGGGAAGTATGAAAGGGAAACAAGATGTCGGGGGATTGGACAAAAGGTATAATGGCACCAATATCTAAGAAAGGGGATAGAAGGAGGTGTACAGATTATATACTTATGTGTCAATATGTAAAATGTATGAAAAGGTTTTGGAAAGAATGATGAAAAGCACAAAGGGAAGGGGAAGGTAGGAGCAATATGGGTTCAGAGAGAAGAGCGCAATGAAATATATAATATTTGCTAACAGACAACTAATGGAGAAGAGATATGAATATGGAAAGAACCAAGTAATGATGTTCATGGATGTGGAAAAGACATATGATAGTGTAAATGAGAGGAAAGTTTGGAAAGTGATGGAGTAGAAAGAGGATTGACAATTAGAGTAGAGAGTACGTATGATGATAACATAAGATGTATTGAGATGGAGAAAGAGTGGATCCAACTTATAAATGGAGTGAAAGAAGGGAGTGATCTCTCATCACTAATCTTTTTAATGGTAGTGGAAATGGTCATGGATAGAGTAGTAAGGAAACTCATCGAGGATAAAATGAAATAAATAATGTTAGCTGATGACTTGATGAAATGGAGGAAAAGAAAGAGGGAGTACAGGAATAGATTGAGGAAGTGAAAGATAATATGAAATGAAAGTTAGCATGGGAAAGAGTAAAGTGTTTGTTGGTAATGAAAAGGAAGATCTAATAAGATATAGAAGATCTAATAAGATATAGAAAAGCTATACAGCTTGATGGAGTAGTGCTGAGAGAAGAACAGATTGCAAAGTATCGTGGAAGCATGAATGAGGTGAAACGTAGGATTAGAGAGGATCTAATAAGAAAAGGGCAGCAGGGGTAGTTCTACAGGTGCATAAGAGACCTGCTATGGAAAAGAGAAGTGCCATATAGTGCGTACTTTGTACCCATAGTCACATATGGAATAAAAACATGGGCAATATATTCAAGAGAGACCAGGAAGGTGGAATCCATATAGTACCTTGGGAATGCTATATAGCAGACCTGGCCAACTTGTTTTGTTTCACAATCAACTTTTTTCATCAAGACTAACTGCAAGCTACTAGGAGATACATCCAGTGGCGGCTCGTATATAGGCACTGCGGAACTGCAGCACCCCTTTTTCCACTTGATATTATCAATAACGTTTAATATAAGGAGTCTTTTTTTCTTCAATTCTTTCTTTATTTTCGTATTACAATATATATTCCTTAAGCTTAATGTCAGTACTTCAGTAGCCATCCCCCAGTTTATGAAAAGATATAAAAATCTTTGTATGGAACTATGCGCTTCACAGTGCCAGCGACGTGGTGTTTTAGGTTGTGCGCATGCGCACATAGGAGAGGGTGGGGAGGAAGGCGGGACTGCCAGGTAGAGAGGGCACTGTTGCTCTTGCAGTGCCGGCTCTGGCGTGATGGTGAAAGGAAGTTTTTTTTACTCAGCGTGTGTTGTGCTTAAAAACCGTGTAACATATTCTTGAATGTGATTAAGTGTAGAATAGTGTACAATTAGACTATTATTCTGCTTCCAGCTATTCTATTTGATTAATTTCTTTGTTCGGTTCTCTTATTTAACAGAAAGACTAAATGCGCTTGCAGTACTTTCATGGAGAAAAATTTCCTCAATTGTCATCCAGAGATCAAGGAGAAGATTATTGAACTTTTTGCGAAAATTAAAACAAGAAGAATGGATTTCATTTTTAAATGAATAGATCAAGCTTGAACTGTAACAATTTAAGTTAAAGTAAAAAATGTTTGGTTTATTTGCTAAGATTTTATTAAGTTCCTGAATAAATTTTCTTTTTATACATGTTTTTTTCCTTTTATACAATTTTAAAACAAAGGCTAAAAATTTTCTGGAGCAGCACCCCCACTAATTTTAACTACGAGCCGCCACTGCTACATGCATTGTAATTGATGCACGCTTAAAAAGAGGCAGTTTGGGTTTACTAACAACATTTTTGAAGGCGATGAATATGTACAGACCTGTAGTTATCTCTTTCAGAGAAATTATAACAAGCCTTTCATATTTTGTGGTTAAAATCACTAAAAACCATTCGTATGAAAACTACAGTGAAAATAGGGCAGAAGGGCATGAAGGAGACTGATGCATTCTGAAAATTTCATATTTATGTGTTTTGTTGTGTTTTTAATTGTAAACTTTTGAGTCCTATAGTTTTCTGGAAAATGTGTAGGCATTGCACTTTTATCCTCTTTTCAATGTTTAATTTAAAATAGCTGTTTGGTACCATTTTTCCTTTGTTTACATACATATAAAAACAATGACCTAGCAGTATCACTGACATCTCTGTATTCATCAAGCTGGAGAAAGAAGGCATTAATTACAGTTACATATACCTGCTTGCAATTGTACACAGACATTTTCACTTATTTTTTTCAACTCGCCGCATCACATTATTTCGGGATAGCTGTAGGTCTTGAAAAGCAGTTCTAATCTCATTCTTGTTTTTGAAATTTTCAAAAAAGTTCATTGCAATTTCTAAAAAAAACATCTCCTTAATATATTCTCCATCACTAAATGTTTTACATTTATTTACAAAAAAAGGTGAATTACTTTGAAGGATGCAATAGTTATTACTTTTGATTGTAAAACTCGCTTTACGAACAAAGTTTGTTGTGCTGATAACCTGGATTAAAGTTATTTCAATTTGAGTTTTCTAACCTCACCAAAGGGTCCAACTGATACTTGCCATGAAGGGTGTTGAAGTGCCGTTCAAAATTCCCTTTTTTAGGTTTTGCCATTGTAGCATTACACACTAAGCAACAACATTTGTTTGTACTCAAGCAACCATTCTTCGTGAAAATGATAAGTCTTATTCTTTTAGAAGCAGGTCTCAAAGTGATAGTACACGGGCCTAAAATGCATTTTTTTTTCCTGTCGTGCCTGTGTTACTCTGCCCCCAGTCAGTCATGTGATGCAACTCAATTATATATCAAAGTGAACGGCAAAAGCTCGTTGGGATATAAAATTATCAAGGATTTGAACATGACTCCCAACATTTGGCAGTCGACTGAATATGATGCTGTGATCGATGTGTTGGCCAAGACTGCTATAGAGCATACAAGATTAACTTTTAACCTTCACTCACCTTAGTGCTGTGTGTGCGGTTATGTCCACCCTTCCCCCCTTTAACACCTGTCACGTCCAGGTATCCGTAACCAAACCCATACCCGCCAAACGCCTTGGTGGTCAAGTTGTCCCAGGACTTAGCTGGCTTGTATGAGGTGGAGGGGTACTGATGCTGCTGGTGGTGGTAGACGTTGGATCCATGTGGTTTGCTAGCCTTGCTGGAGTGGCTCCTTGTTCCCTGTGACACATTACAAGAGAATATTACTTGATAGATTTTGAAAAGTTATATTTAACAACATCTTTATAGCCCTGGAAAGAATGGTTTTATATGATTTTAAAATGTATAATCAAGGAAATATTTAAAATTAATTATGTCTTGAAATATTGGAGAAATATTACTTGATTAATAAATTGAATACAATCAATAAGACAATATAGAAGAGGTTAGTTATTACAAGGGTATCGTGGAACATTTAACAAATTTACTGTCAGAGATTTAGATCATTAGAGATGACTACAAATCAAAGATAGAAGTTGAGTAGAAAGATGTAAGGCTAGTAGAGAGATGTAAGGCTAGTAGAGAGATGTAAGGTGAGTAGAGAGATGTAAGGCGAGTAGAGAGATGTAAGACTAGTAGAGAGATGTAAGTCGAGTAGAGAGATGTAAGGCTAGTAGAGAGATGTAAGGCGAGTAGAGAGATGTAAGGCGAGTAGAGAGATGTAAGGCGAGTAGAGAGATGTAAG
>CABEEJ010001526.1:0-12223 GCA_901482245.1 Timema douglasi
AGTGATCCACCACATTCAGGGTGGTGGATCAATGTTAACCTTATGGGAGAAAGTGGCCCAGAACTGTCAATTCATCCACTACTAGCAGTATTAATAATTTAATAATAATAAAAAAGGAACAACAAAAGTTAAAAGTTTACTCATATTTTCGATAAGGTTTTGCCTCCTTCAACTTGAACTGTCTTTTCGCCATGTTTACACTTTAACACTCACTGTAAATTTAATTTAATATTATAAATAAATTTAAGAACCACGAAACAAACATATCGCTGCATTTTCACTTACTATCTCACAATGACGCATTGACGCACACATCCAAAGAGAATGTAATCACTACGTTTATAGAATAGATGGGACTTTACCTAATTGTGTTATACTTGTGCATACCAACCGGACAAAAATAATGTTAGGCCTCCTACACCAACGATTGCAGGGTAAAAAAGATAACAAAACAAAAAATGCTAAGAACTGGGACAATCGCGTGTCCTGAAGTGGTCTTTGGTGGTACCGGGAATATCATCTAAGAACCGGGACAATCGTGTGTCCCAAAGTGGTCTTTCGAGACACCAAGATTATCATCTAAGAACCGGGATAATCGTGTGTCCCAAAGTGGTCTTTCGGGACATCGGAAATATCATCTAAAAACCGGGAAAATCGTGTGTCCCGAAGTGGTCTTTGGGGACACCGAGACTATCATCTAAAAACCGGGAAATCGTGTGTCCCAAATTGGTTTTTGGGGACACCGGGACTATCATCTAAAAACCGGGACAATTGTGTGTCCCGAAGTGGTCTTTGGGGATACCGAGACTATCATATAAAAACCGGGACAATCGTGTGTCTCGAAGTGGTCTTTCAGGGCACAAGGATTATCATCTAAAAAGAGGGACAATCTTGGAAAACCCGGACTTCTGGCAGTCCTAATTAATGTGTTATCTTACCAAGCTAGTGTCATGACCTTCGCTATCTCAGATCCTAGGTTCGATTTCCATGCCCAGTTGTAATTGTTCAATGTATTTGATTCAGTTACTGCTGATTTCCGTAATAACATCCCCCAAACTTTCACCTTTCATTATAACATAAGTATATTATACTTAGTTGTATAGGGTCGTTTTCTTCTATATTGTCATGAGGCTAGAACACGTGAGTGAAAATATAGTAACCTACATTTCGCATAGCCCATGTCGATTCGCGTGTGTGCTGTATGCACTATGTGGTCTTTAACATCTTGTAAAAACGAGACTCGGCTTAGCACGTGTTCTATGTTCGATTCTCTAACAGGCATATTTGTATCTTTCCTAAGTTGTTTTAACACATTTAGGGTAGGCCTACATTTTAACAGACACATTTTTTTAACGTATGTATTATGTTGATTTTTTTGTATCCAGTAAGTTCTATTTACTCGTCTGAACGACATGTATTTTAACTACGTTAGTGAGGAAAGGCTATTGGAGGTAAAATTTAGAGGAACTGTGCCTGCATTTTCGTGGAGGAAGAGTGAAAAATTAGTAAAGGAACAACAAACACTTGTTATACCCAACCTGGACTAGGACCTCGACTTCACCATCATCGGTTGAAATCAGAATATATTATCTTGACGTTTGACTCGTGCGCCCACCGATTTGAGTTTTGATTGCTGCTACCAAACGATATATTTGCGATATTTTGTTCCCTAGTCCGTTGTTCTACTCAGTAAGGATATCAGCAATTAATATTAGATTAATTGGGTAGAATTTATAGGAAATATACCCAAATTTGTGTGGAGGGAGCGTGGGTATAAACTTAGTGAACACCGACTCAATACAATCAACCGGGTTTCAAACTCTTCCCCTGTAAACCAATAAAGAAGAGACCGACATATTTATCCATATGCCTTATATAGCAGGTGGTATTGTAATTAAAACTAGCTTTGCTTGTTGGGGTATCCACCCACAAACCCCCAATGTTTTTGCAATTGGATGTAAACTAATGTAACTCCAGAGCCGTTTTATGATAGGTCTTACCGTTTAGCCACAAGATACCTACAAAGAAAGGTCCGCACTGAATTTAAAGTTGCTCCGACATTTTGAATTTTTCTCGGGGATTATTTTTAATATTACTAATTTTTTTTGGAATTTTCTCGTCGGTTATAGGCTAGAAGCTATAAGTTTGCCAAATTTCAAGTTTCTAGCTCATCTGGAAGTGGGTAGACATTAATTTCAGTAAGTCAGCCATGTGGCTTTATAATAGTATAATATAATAATAAATTTATCCTTAACAAAATCAAAAATACAACTTAGCTACTAAAAATTTGTTGTTTAATGTGAAAAAAAGTGTATAAGCCGAAAGAGTAGTAAGATGTGGTGCTAAAAAAACAGTAAAAAAATTCTGTGTTATAACTAGTAGCACAATTTAAAATTCACTACTAACAGATGGGGAAAAAAAATTCTAGTTCAAATTATTCCAAATAGTTACCCTCCTATTTACTGCGAATAAAACTTAAAAATACTTATAGAAAAGATTCAGGTTATTTTTTTATAATAAGAAAATAAAAAAGTGTAACGGAAAAGAAAAACAAGAGGATCCAGATCTTCTACTTGGAATAAAAAATATGACCCAGGGTGGGTAATTCAAAACAAAACACAGCCATAACAATAAAAATTTATAACACGAAACGTTGTTATCAGATGCTCTGTGTTCTTATGGACGCAATAAAATAGATGATACAAAGTTATGTGGGAAGCCAACTACAGGCACCGTCATATTTATATGGGGATACATTTTTTTGGAACGTTAAAAAATAATAAAAACCATTTTAATAAAGGTAGAAATCAAGTCATATGATAATTAGATGTCACTTTTGATAGATAATACGCCCCCCCCCTCATCTTACTCCCTGTTTAGGTTATACATACAGTAGCCCCATGGCTTCTTTGGTGCTGGTTGATGTCTTTGAAAAGTTACCAGACCAAATTATGTATCCCTACGCCGAACCATATGATCTGCAAAAACATGTGTTTAGCAGCTGTCACTTCTGACGGTCAAAATTTAGGTATACACCTAAATGTTGACTGTTAGAAGTCAGCTGTGAGCTCTCAGTCAGCACCAAAGAAGCCGTGGGGCTACTGTATATATGATAATTACTATAATGGGGTAGCCAAGATTTGAGCCCCAGCTCCCCATCTTCGGCGGGCCAGTCTAAAACGAGAGTGACGCCTTAGACCCCTCGGCCACTGAAGCGATTAATAGGTGATATTATTATTATTATTATTATTGGCACCACGTCTTACTACCCATTCGGGTTATACGCACTTAGGCTAATGTGTAATGGTAGGGTGATTGTGAGATGAAATGGAGGACCTACAATTTAACGTGGGATCCGAACCACGGTGGAGGCCTGGAAATTCCCCACATACACAAGTTGTGATTAATACGCGTATTATCAGAGGGGAAGGAAGGGGTTTGGCAATCAGATAAATCTGTGCCGGGGCCGAGGATTGAACCCCGGACCCCCAGCACAGAAGTCCGACACTTTAACCCTAGACCGCCAGGTAACCAATAGGTGATATTAATAATAACTAGAAAAATGTGCTCATTATAAATTGGAATGTCATCAATGTTGACCGCTAAAAAATATGTTTTTAGTTTACATAAATTTATTTCTATCAGAATCTTTTTTTTTTCTTTAAGTGAATTTCCAAAAGTTAATTTATTTTTTCGTAAAATATGATCTCTGCTAGAGTCAATTTCAAGTTATCTACCCGTATGAGTGGGCACTTAGATAAAACATGTCTGTACAGAAACAAAGAGAAAAGAAGGTTTTCTTGGAAATAGTTATTTTAATGGTGTTTTTAAATGTTTCACAACTAAGACAATTAATGAGGTTATAACCCATACTGGTGGGCACACGGCTAAAGATGTTAGTCTCCTCCTATTTGGTTTACCAGTGACTATAAAGTCAGGGATCGAATTATGGTGGAATGTAACAGGTTGTTTTTTTCTTCAAAACTACATATTAACAGTTTTAAGTGTTGATATTCAAGCTATGAGTGCCTAGGTATCAGTTTTAAGTGCTAATATTCCAACTATGAGTGCCTAGGTATCAGTTTTAGGTGCTAATATTCCAACTATGAGTGCCTAGGTATCAGTTTTAGGTGCTAATATTCCAACTATGAGTGCCTCGGTATCAGTTTTAAGTGTTGATATTCAAGCTACGAGTGCCTAGGTATCAGTTTTAAGTGCTGATATTCCAACTATGAATGCCTAGATATTGATTTTAAGTGGTGATATTCCAACTTGAGTGCCTAGGTGACCTCATCTAGTCTAATTTTACGGTAAGAGCTCAAATAACAGATGAGCTAGTTAAAGGTAGTTTTTCATAAAGGGTTTCTCTTTATTCTTTTTTTTATATAGCACAGTATCTTACCACCCGTTCGGGTTTTACGCTCATGTCCTAATTACGCTAATAGTTTTATGGTTAGTGATTAGGAAGGTTTTGTTTGGAGGAAGTATACCTACATTTTTGTGGAGAGATAGAGTGAAAACACAATTTTGGAAAAACTACACCCGACCGAGATTCGAGCCTCGGTCTCCCCGTCATCGGTATTCCAGTCTACTGCGAGAGTAGCGCTTTAGACCATGATACCACCGAAGTGAGTCTGTTTCTGGTTCTCACTTCAATAGAAAGCGGTTTCGTTTTCTCTAAATTATTTATTTCCAACCCCATTAGTGTATAAAGCGTTGCCTATTAAGGGAATTCGAAGCTATTTTGCGAAGCGGGCTGCATCTTAACTTGAAACACTTAAGCAATAATAGCACTATTACACTTAGACACCAATGTACAAAATAGAAAGAGAGGGAATAAAATGAGTTGTTCATCTTGCGAGTGCTCTTGCATATCAGCAGATAGTACATTCCCCTCTTCCGCTGAAAAGTATAAACACTCGCTCTTTTATTTGTACCTGGACAGCATTTACTTTGCAAGACTAAATTAACTTTTTGTTGTTTATTAATCAAGATGGATGGATAATTAAATTGACTTTTTTGAATCTACATTTTGGCCAGGAAGATATCATTTCGTAAATAAACCAAATACCCTAAGTTGTTAACAAGTTAGAACAAACTGTTTAATAAAAAAATCATTTCAATGTCAGAAAAAAAATTATTATTTAAGATTGTTTAAGAATGTATGTTTTTTTTTTTAAATGCTATAGCCCTAAAACTTGCTGATTAAAACGTAATTATATTAACATGGGAAGTCTTATTTCGGCTTTCCGCTACTTCACAGGCAACCTGATTAAGCCAGGAGACGTTGTAAGTCGCGAAGCAAACTCATACGAGTATATTTATAACACTAAGGGGGACGAATATTTGGAGCGTCACGTTTATTTGTTTCACAATATTTAAATTGTCGTCTGACACTTCAAATTTTAATTAGATCTACCTCAAAACGAATATTAAATATATCATTAACTAACTTAAATTTTTAGCTGGATAAATTTAAAAATTGTATGTGAATATTTAAAACTGGCGAATTTTTAAAGAGGTTTTGTTCAAATTACTGCACTTCTGCAGGAGATGAAAGGTGTATCCTTCCTTAAGGACATTTCCTACCTGTGACGTCACGTCATATCAAGAGAGGTTTTCCCATGTTAATGAACTTATGATTTACTAATCGAGATTTAAAGATATTACATTGAGACAAAAAGTATAAACTATTCAATAATTTTAAAACTAGTCGTACAGTGTCACAAAGTTATTATTTTTTTATCTTGAAGTAGTTTTTTTTTGGCAAACGTATTTTTTTATAAATCATCTATAACTCAGGTCATATGGTTTATTCGTGAAAATGTCATGTAAGAATCTTCCTGTCAGGATGTAAATTAAAAAAGTCCGTGGTAGCATATGTCTATCTAGAATAGGAAACAAGAAAAAGATAATTTTATTAAGTGAATCAATGTTTTCTATGTGCAATAGTAAGTGTGTAAACTCTTCAGAGGAAGAGGGGAAGGTTCATCAACAGGTGAGCAAAGGCCTCGCAGGGGGGTAAATGCTCTTTTCTTACCTCTCTTTCTATTTTGTACATTGTCGTCTAAGTGTGAAAGTGCTTAGAGTGCTTAGATGCGTCAAGTCAAGACGCAACCCGCTTTGCAAAATAGCTTCGAAATCTCCAAGTACGCATTTGTTTTTAGGATATCAAGACAAAATTAAACTATCTGAGGAATATTTTTTTGTAGTTTTATGGAGTTATAGCTGCGATATCATAATAAATATCGTATTCTGAAATGTTTTATCTTAAGGAAGACGATGATCTTAATTCAAAAACCAAACATGTCCAAATAAAAAGAATTCTTACTATATTAAACGATTGGTATTAGAAGCAAGGGGAGTTATTTTTTTTAGAAATATTTAAACAATATAAACTTAAAATATTTCACAAACGCAAAACACACACATAGCCTTCTTCTTTGAATATAGCTTTTGTCATAAAAAAAAATTGTTTTCCAAATAACTTGATAGTAGGCACTATAAACTTATTTATGAAACAAGTCGGAGCTTAGCGAAGCTACGATCACTCCAATTTAGCTTCGTAAAAATAAAAACTGGCATCAAAAACTACGTAACTTCACCAATAAAAATATGGACTGCTAAAAACAAACCTTTTGAAATTTTTATTTATGTGTAAATTACAAATTAATGCGCACATGACAAATATCAGCAGTAGTTGAAATTAATAATGTGATAGTTACCTGATTCATCAGCTTAAGCCAAAGTACATTTAACTTTTTTTGCAGTACTTATTTTTTATTTAGTCTATAAATGCCGTATGTGAAAACATTTATGTATAACTGTATAATAAGTGATTCAAATGATAGGGAAAGACTCAAATCCGAAAAGATAGTTAGGCCTCCATAGAAATCAAAAGATGTAAACAATAAAAAAAATTGAACTTCGATTTTTCTTCGTTTTAAATCGATAAATTGGTCTTGGCACACCCCTGGTAAAAAAAATTATAAAATCTTATTTACAACATAAATTTGAGATATGTGTGTCTGAACGTGGAGTGTGAACAAAATAAGTGCATACATGCACGTTTACACTTAACCTAATAAACATCCTTGCTATAAGTGTTTCTTTTGTGAACATCACACAAGGAGCGAGCACACACACACACATAAAATAATATTTTCATAAACACACGCGCACGAATACAGAGTATATTTTGTTCATGGTAAATTTGTTGAAACATATTTACATCTCATGCTGGATTAAGGGAAAAGACAGGAGATCTAATTTTAACTTTCGAAGGTCTAAATTTGATTCTGATAAACTTTAATAAAGATTTTTCTTAAATGTCGTTTTGCATTCTTTATGGGAAGGGGAAGTAGAACATTGAATATTCAATTGAAAAATTACACCTGGAAACAGGAATCGAACCCGGTATTTTTGGCTTAGTACGCCAATGCTCCAACCTCTGAACCATCCAGAAGTCGTCCCGTGTCCAAGGTCATTCTTCACTTATATTGTAACGATGTTATAACCAATAACAACGTCTAACGCATACCACCCAGTAATACGGAATTACAAGACTCACCACCTCTGGCCTGGCTTCTCTCCGTCTGATGGAGCGCTAACACACACTAAGACATCCTCTCCCGTGGCTTGAACAATTTCGACTGAAACGAGACGCTGGTCAGCGCCTCGCTCGTCATCGAAGCCCGGCCCACAACAAACAAGGACTTGACTTGACCAAGATCGTTTCCGGTTCCGCCATCTGGGATGTTCTGTAAGCTTCGAGTAGTTACTGGACTGACCGCTAAGCTTCGAGAGCACTAGTCTTCTCCCTTCCTTTTGTTCTTTGTTTCCACCCTGCCTTCCCCCACCTCTGAGAACATGTCTACTCTATGTCTACTATATAATGGCTTGTATTGTTTACCTCGACACTTATTGTACCACTGGCTTGCATAAAGGTGAGGGCGCCGATATAAACTAGGGCTAGGAAACCTTATTCAAAATTTCTGTTCGGATATGAACGATGGGGAGGGATACCTTTCAAAATTATTGTTTGGGCTTTCTTTTTTATAACCATATTTCATAGATGGGTTTTCTGGTGGGGTTTGGCGCGGATGAACCGTGAGTCAATTATATTTGTTTTTAAGGGGAATTCATGATTTACGTTAGTACTGTTTGTGTACTTGTGGCGCGCTCTCATCTCCACTATAGATCAGCTAAGTGATTACATCGATATTTTTACAAATTTCAGGGAGGTTATTAAAATAAAGTATGCACGATTTAATAGAGTAAATTATTATATATTTATTTAATTCAAATTAGGTTATCATGTTAGGTTGTATAGATTCTAACAATGGTTTATGTACCATATTTATTCACTCCAAAGTAAATTATAAAATCAAATTATCCGTTGTTACTTAGGTATAGGATTCAACGGCAATTGTTGAAACTTATATATCATAGATTTAACCGCTTTATCTTACTATCCTTGTGTCTGATTTGACAAAATACATTATTTATTATATATATATAAATTTATTTATTTAAAGTAAATTTTATGGCTTCGCTATTTCATTTATATAGTTTGTCGATAATCTCTATCTTATGTAATATTATGTATATTTATGATTAAATTTAATGATCTTGAATTGATGTTTATTGCCAGACTACAAATTGGCTCTCTATGCCATTTTTAAAATATATGATGTATCTTCATTACCTTTATATTTGACTTGATTAAAATAAAACTATGTTTTCTCTTGTGATCCCTTGGTTGTTCTTTACAGACGCTTCCGATTATCTGTGGGTGTCACAATATAGAGTCTATGATGGACGTGTGGAAATCATCAGCTATGTGTATGTGATCAATAGATCACGAGCTATCAGATAACGCAGCCATCTTTGACTCGGAAGGGCTTTACGCTGTAAATAATTCACTGATAACTGTAAACATGCACATATTATAATGTTGGATTAAATAGCCAAGATATTTAATCTATCAACATACATATATCTATGTATATATACGTGTATATTTGTGTATATATTTGTACATATAAATGTACATGTACATAAACATACATATTTTTCTATAAATAAATATATTTAATTTTAATTTTTACATAAATACATATATAAATTACATATAGTTATATTTAAAAATTTATATAATTTATGTTTGATTACGACTCTAAAAATATGTATTAAGTAATTATATGTATGTAATATTATTAATTAGAGAAATATAATATTCTCTCTATGTAAATACGTATTATTATTTATGTATAACTAAGCATGATCATACCAGTTGTATAGAAATTACTTAAATGTGTTATATATATATTTATGTATATATCTATATGACAAATTTTGCAATCAAAATTAGAAGTGTACTAAAAGAAATTTTAAAAAAATACTTACAATAATTTATTTAACAAAACTAAAAGCAATAATGGTTTACGTAATTATTATGAATACAATTCGTATATTACATGGATCTCCTTACCACACACATATGAGATTTAGGTAATCACATTCTCTCCGAAAATATATTAAAAAAATAGAAATTATTTCACACCATAAACTGGAGAGAAATAAAATTATCACAGTTAAAAAAAAACATTAGTTAAAATATAATTATTATATTTTACACACACACACAAAAATAATTATTATTTAAAAAAAAACTCTCGTGTAATGGTTTTATAAAAATATCTTGAGGCTATGCAGTTACATCAATTACATTTGTCGGCAAGTCTTTCATGTGGGGACCAATAGAAACCCGTGGATTCTCAAGCGACCTCGTACGGACGGCTAGGACACCTGCAGCCACCAGTCACCGGGGATATTGGCTTTATTATCGGTTTCATACACTGCGCAAATGTGTCATTACCAATACTCCGCCACATCGTAGAACACGGTGTGATGAAGACTCCAGATTAAAAGTGCGGGCGTTAGTTTTAACCCTGAATTATTACTGTAGGTTTTTTTTGTAGCTAAAGCCTATCATGGCGTGATATTAATTCAAGTACACAAAATTAAAAATAAATAACATTGGTCGACGTCAAAGAATCCTTTACTTCAAAGTAATAGTTCACTTCTTCCTCCCCCATGGTCGTTGAATTGATTAAACATCCAAAATATGGGTGACCTGGTGGTCTAGGGGTAAGGTGTCAGACTTCTATGCTGGCGGCCGGGGTTCAATCCTCGGTCCCGGCATAGATTTATCTGATTACCAAACCCTTCCTTCACCTCTGACAAGACATCTTGTGAATGTGGGGAATGCCAGGCCTCCACCGTGGTTCGGATTCCACGTTAAACTGTAGGTCCTCAATTTCATCTCACAATCACCCTACCATTACACATTAGCGTAAGTGCGTATAACCCGAAAGGGTAGTAAGACGCGGTGCTAATAATAATAATAATAATAATAATATAATTAAACATCCAAACTTGATCAGAGTCATACAGAGCTTATATTGGAAATCTTTGATTAGTGATTTTATGACTTAACAATAATTATTAAGATTCAGGCTGGTAGACAAGTGATCTAAATGTCAAGCTCATTTTGCCGGATTTGCTGTTTAATTTTAGCACCGCGTATTACTATCCGTTCGGAATCATAAGTCTATGTTCTAACTACACAGCCTTTTTTTTTTTGAACCATTAGGAAGGTTTTTAATTCATAGGAAGTTTACCCGCATCTGAGTGGAAGGAGAATGTGAAACCATTTCTGAAAAACTACCCACACTATACATGACCGAGATTCGAACCTCAATATCCCCGTCCGGCAGTATAGTCTACTGTGAGAGTAGCGCCTTAGACCATGCGGCCACAGAAGCGGGTGTTGTGTTTGTTTCTTTAGTGACGTTGATTTTTTATGTCTTTGCATTCAATATTATCATTGGCCAAACCATTTGTTCTCTAAACAAAAGTTGATGAATAAAAACAACACAAAACACCTACATAAACAAATGACGTACGCCAATATTTTTTCTAAACCAGAGCACATGGTAATAACATTTTTGCTAAAATATTGAACCCTATATTTTTCTACAGTTCGTATACCGTATGATTCAAATCCGACCTATTTATCATAGGCATATTTCCAATTAGAAACTGAATCCAAAATTTGATAGTAAAATTTGGTATGTCCAACCATTTGTTATGATATTTAAGGTAAAAACTGACCAACCATCATTTCTCTATTTATGTACAGAATATTGATTTCAATATGAAACTATTGATATACTTGTAAATTAAAACTAAATTCTTATATTAATCACAACTAAAAACTATTAGCTACAATAATATTAAAAACCAATTTAGTATTAATAATAAAAAATACGTGAAAAATAGAGAAAAATGAATATATTTAACTAACATAATTATAAATTTGTAGAAATTGGTGGATATCACTTTAATCATCAGTTTATTTCTGGTTTCTCTAATAATAGAGTTATTTTGCGTTTTTTAAGCTTATAAAAATTTGAGCTAACTTCATTAATTAAAAACTTAGGTAAAGTTCAAAAATTACCTTCA
The DNA here is from genome assembly GCA_901482245.1 of Timema douglasi. Taxonomy (NCBI): domain Eukaryota; kingdom Metazoa; phylum Arthropoda; class Insecta; order Phasmatodea; family Timematidae; genus Timema; species Timema douglasi. The sequence continues at coordinate 11,530 of CABEEJ010001526.1, forward strand.
TTTGAAATATAATATCCCTCCACGCCATCGTTAATTTCTCTCCATGCTACGGGTTACTCTTAGAGATATTCTGCATTCCAAAAACTTTAATTATTATTTTATTTATAAAAAAAATCGTTTTAGATTTTCAGTGATTCTTTGATGAATTTTTAACATTTATTTTAATTTTTTTCAAAGAGGGTGTAGTAACCGTGAACATTATATATCTTAATATTATGATGGTTCTTATCACTTAATGTGATGACGAATAAAAAGTAAAAGGGTATTATGTGGTGGAAGAGTGTAAATAATTTTGGGGGAAAACTAGTTAGGGGCCTACCCAATCAGTTATAGAACCCTATCTCTCCCATTACCAGTGACTAGATCAGATTAGACCGACGCCTCCAACCACTTGACTCTTAGTGCCATCTATATAGTCTAGTAGCAGGAGTCAACAAATCCTCTTGTGTACGAAATAACTAGTCGAGGTCAAATGGGGGTTTGGCTGACGTCCAAATATTGACTAATGTAAGACTCTAAGGGCAGTATTTATATACTAGTCATTGTCCGACAACTTATATCAATTGGTAGCGTGTTTGTCTACTATGATAAGAGCACCGGGTTTGATTCCCGGCATTGCAGAAAAATTTATCATTGGTGAAATGTGGGTTTCCCCTTTCACAGTGATGAATTAACGGTTGGGGGGGGGAGGGGG
>CABEEJ010001526.1:12335-93426 GCA_901482245.1 Timema douglasi
GTGTTGTGCTTGCTCTAGATTTTTAAGATAATTTATAAGTCATATGTTGATATAATTAATCTGTTTAAAAAATGTACGTGAAATACCTTAACTAAATTAAAATAAACTATTCTCACGGGAGTCAATAAATGTACGACTATTAGAAATAACAGACAGTTTAGGTTAAATCGGGAATTGGCTGAACTCCGCATATCGACTATATCATAAAATATATGTATTGACCTTATAGTTTTGGAAGAGTAGAACTATCCTTCTAGTGGAGCATATGGACCAGGGACATCATCATAACAAAGTAACCAATAGCAGTGTAACCTATTTCTCTTATGTTAGGCTCTAAGGCGCAGCTTGGTATTGTTGACGACTGCAGAATGAAAGTCTGATTTCTGTTCTACAGAGCGATTAGATTTACATCCAAATAGTATCATCCCCAAACAATAATAATAATAATAATAAGTCTGGGTATATTTCGTTTAGGGCTATACACACCCAAAATCTTATACTACAGCCTATGTTAGGGATTCTCAAACTTTTAGTTTACAATGAGCACTTAGAGCTTTTTCAAAGAGAAAGTAAGCGACAAGCTTGCAATATAAAATTACAAAATTTCACTTTGTAAATTTTAAAAATGACTTCTTTTCATGGAAATAGATCACGATTCTCTATAACAATATTTTTTTAGTACCATGTCTTAATACCCGTCCAGTTAAAACCCCTGTGAACTAATTACATTAACGTGTTAGGAATCAGAGAGATTTAATTTAGAGGAAATGCACTCGCATTTGCGTGAAGGAAGAGTAAAAATATCCTTAGAGAATCCAATTGGGATCGAACTCCGATCTCCGCAACTTTGGTAGTCTGGCATATTAAGAGAGTAGCGCTTTAGACCACGCGGCCACTGAAGTGGGCTATATCATTGCTTGTATCTAGTTGTAGTTTTTAAACTTTACAAATTAGATAATTGGCGAGGCTATATCCCTAACCAAAGATCATTTACATCCTCTAAGCTTCGTTAAGTCATGTATAATCAATTTTCAAGGACGTAGAAATGGGGGAAGGTTTAGGGGGTCTTGAACCCCTGGAATTTGATGAATACCCATTTATATGGGGGTCTATATATGTGTCTACAAACGGTTTTTGTCCTAAAATAGTTCTATATTATGTACATCAAGTGTGTTGGAAATCAGGTGAAACTAATTTCCATTTATATTTTTATTCGGGACGATTTTTCAAAAACTAGTTCAAAATTTTCAAACAATAGCTATGCATCAAACCTACTGATGATTTTAAAAAAGAAAGTGAAGCTTGACGATTCATATTTCCTTAAAATTTGACACTTTCTTATTTAGAGTGAATCTACTGCCATGCTAAGTGCTACAGCTTGATTTTCATAGAAAGAGCCTTATCTGACGGCTAGATTATTATTATTATTATTATTATTATTAGCACCGCGTCTTACTACCCGTTCGGGTTATACGCACTTACGCTAATGTGTAATGGTAGGGAGATTGTGAGATGAAATGAAGGACCTACAGTTTAACGTGGAATCCGAACCACGGTGGAGGCCTGGCATTCCTCACATTCACAAGATATCTTGTCAGAGGTGAAGGAAGGGTTTGGTAATCAGATAAATCTATGCTGGGACCGAGGATTGAACCCCGGCCGCCAGCATAGAAGTCTGACACCTTACTCCAAGACCGCCAGGTCACCTACTCTGACGGTTAGAAAAATTGATAAATCTACTTAAACGTGTTCATTCGTTAAATCAGATTATATATATTTAAGCAAAAAAAAAAACCTTTTATTTTCCAAAAGGCTATTCCTATGCAAATTGGACCACACAAACAAACCTAGGTTACATTCCTATTTTTGACAAGTAATCAAATTGCTAACTAAATAATCAAATCGCACTTCTCCAGTTTGTAAAATGACGGATGGTCAATAATAAGCAACATAGTGTTGAAATATCTTCAACGAAATGTCTTCAACATTTCCGAGTTTCTTTGATACGCCTTTGATTGATAGCGATTTATTTGTGAGAAGAAAGATGTCTCTCCGTCGACATTTATGTAAACCTAGCGTTGATCTTGTCAGCATTTTTTTTTTAAATCTATTGAAGCCGAATGTGTAAACCGCGAATTTTTCTCTCTCTACTTGTTCATACAGCCCAATTGTTAATAGAAGAGCCTTTAGTAAAAAAAAAAAAAAANTATTAATATTTAGCACCGCATCTTACTACCCGTTCGGGTCATACGCTTTAAGTACTAATTACTCTAATGGATTAGGAATTGGGAAGGTTGAATTAGAGGAAGTGAACCCGCACTTGCGTGGAGGGAGAGTGGAAAACCATTTAGGAAAAACCACCCCCAGTTCACCCGACCGAGATTCGATTCTTGATCTCCCCGTCCTAAGCAGTCGAGCTCAACACGGCAAGCGCGTTAGCCAACTACGCCACCGAGGCGGGTAACTTAGAATTAATGTTCCCAAATTTGCGGGGGAAGAAAACATTTGAAGTGTGGTAGAGATTTGGACCTTGACCTCAGACCAAGGGTCTGGCGAGATAAGCCACACAGACTGAGGGAGTCTTCTTTTTTTAGCACTGTGTCTTACTACCCGTTCGGGTTGTACGCATATGTAATTTATTAATTAAACTAATTTGTTAGGTATGAAAGAGATTGAATTCTTAGGAAGTGTACCCGCACTTTTGTGAGGGTGAGAGTGTGAGAATAATTTAGGTGAAGGTGACCTGGCGGTCTAGGGGTAAGGTGTCAGACTTCTATGCTGGCGGCCGGGGTTTAATCCTCGGTCCCGGCATGGATTTATCTGATTACCAAACCCTTCCTTCACCTCTGACAAGACATCTTGTGAATGTGGGGAATGCCAGGCCTCCACCGTGGTTCGGATTCCACGTTAAACTGTAGGTCCTCCATTTCATCTCACAATCATACTACCATTACACATTAGCGTAAGTGCGTATAACCCGAACGGGTAGTAAGACGCGGTGCTAATAATAATAATAATAATAATAATAATAATAATAATAATAATAATAATAATAATAATTTAGGTGAAACCACCCTCAGTACACTAGACCGAGATTCGAACAGTGATCTTCTGGTTACTGGCAGTCTATTGTGACTGTGGGACCTTAAACCGAGATAAGGATACACTTAACGTTCACTTATTCACGTAAAGCTCGCCTAATTTAAAAATATTATTACGTGATCAGGATTGATGTAACTTAAGGTAAACTTAACGTAACAACTCAAGCAAAACACTGACAATGGTCTTGGACTATTTTTTTTTAAAGTGCCAACTAAAATTAATCTCAAATATGTAGTGCTGGTTAGTCTACAAGTACATGCAATAGAGGCTTAATGGATTATTATTATTAGGTGTTCTGTCCTACGACAGGTACATTACTTTTGCCAGTAGCTTAGACAGCCAATGTACCATGTCCTCTACCTCCTCCTTCATCTCCCAGAATGTTCTTATTTCCTTCAAGTCATCCAATATTTGAATCCTCCTCCTTCTTAATCTTCTCTTTCTCTCAACCTCCTTTCCTTCTATGACGTCGTGCAGAAGACAGTTCCTCCTAAGGATTTGTCCGATCCACTTTACTTTACACCGAAGAATCACATTCAAAATGGTTCTATTATCACCCACTCTTCTTAGGACTTGTTCATTTGTCACCCTGTCTGTCCACCTGATCTTCTCAAATCTTTTCCAGAATTACATTTTAAAGCTCTCCAAGAATAATTATATTTTCCATCCTCTTAAGAGTCTAATTTTCTACTCCATACAGTACCTACCAGACTCCAAATGTAACATTTCATCAGTTTCTTCCTCAGTTACGAACTCAACTTGCTGGATATACAAACTTAAGTGTAATAAGAGGCTATGACGCTTTAGAGCTCACGAGACGCTGACAAACCATACCAAAGAAGTTGTCTGCATTCCACAAACAAATAAAGTACTAAATAGCACAATTGACGTATATAACAAAATGATTGTCTGACTAGAACACATAAACAGATGTTTCTTGTTCTGCTATTACAACCACAAAGTATTTGCGAAAACGTAATGACATAAACTTATAAACATGAGACATATATGAACTTAACCAGAAACTACTTTATAAATATTATACATATAATTAAAATACATGAACTGAGTAAAGATATTTTGGTAACTATTATTTAAAAAGCTAATAAGTATTTATGGACAATTTCATTGAATTTTCCCTCCAAAAACATCCACTATAAAATAAAAATAACTTTGCTCTCTCAGATAAGTTATAACATTCATTTTAGAACCACAAGAAATGTAATGTGTAAAGCAGATGAAAGATAGTAGACATTAATTCTGACTGAAATATTTCGTGGTGAAAAGTTTATTTAATTTCCTTTTGAACTTTACACCTCCCTCAAAACTTTCATAAACAATGATTGACATCTCTTATAGCTTTGAATGATTTCTTTAAAAATAAGTCAGTTGTAAAAATAAATTATTTTTCCTCATAATTTTCAAAACTTATTTAAAATAAATGATATATTTATAAAGGTATTTATATTAAAATATTAGGTTAGAAAACATAACTATAGCTTTTGTCAGACTATCTTAAAATATACACAATACTTTTGGATACACATTAAAGTATCAATGTTCATAACCAAATAAAATAAAAGAGGGTTTTATGCCACCAACTATATTTAATAATTAAATTATATTGTTTCTTTTTAAATCAATACGTCAAACTGTCCAAGGCATCAAATCAAAAACTAAATAAATATGTTAAATTTTATTCTTAAATACCATAAATATTAATTACAAATTAATGTGGCAATAGCTATCAAGGTTCAAATTTCGGCTGGTTGCATTGAGGGATATATTTTTTTCCAAAGGAAAGTTATTACTTTAAATTATCATCCTTTATTCTTGCTTATTCTGTTGTGTTTCATCCAAACAACCTCACATAAAATTAATCATTTACTAAGCCATTAATAACCCTTGAATTGAATGTAGTTATTAAAATAAAAGGCATAATAAAACAAAGGTTATCTACTTATACAATCTACAACTCATTTCTTATTGGTTAGCTTAAGAACTTTTACTATAGTTTCCGTGTCTCAGAGTTTGAATACGGTTCTGAAAATAATTTACAATCGTATTTTATTTTCTAGATCAATGACTTGTTTAAAGTTAATGTAATAAGATTTTGCATGATTTAACAAGTTAAGGGTATTTGCGAAAAAAAACATAAAAATTTAGTAACAGAATTGTATGCTTATCTTCAAAATATGCCGTGATTTTATGTAGTTACGCTGAATGTATTTTTATAAATTTATAAATACTTTATTTCTGGGTATAAGTCAAAATAAAAAAGGATGTTGATAATTTCGAAATTTTATTGATCTTAATTTTTATTCACAGAATAATGAATATTTTTTTTAATAACTTAGAAGATTTACAATTATTTTAGTACGCTTTATTATGTTATGCACCTCAAGATCGTACACAAATTAAAAGAAATAATGGAAGAAAGTGACAGATTTAAACGATTTAATTGTATTGATCATTGTTACTACAGTAGCCCCATGGCTTCTTTGGTGCTGACTGACAGCTTTGAAAAGTTACCAGACCAAATTATGTATTCCTACGCTGAACCATATGATCTGCAAAAACATGTGTTAAACAGCTGTCACTTCTGACGGTCTAAATTTAGGTATATACCTAAATGATGACTGTCAGAAGTCAGCTGTGAGCTGTCAGTCAGCACCAAAGAAGCCATGGGGCTACTGTAAGTATTAAAATCATCAAATTTTCTATATATGTATTAGTAATAGCTTTAAGCTTAATTTTATTTCACCATCAATATATTTATTTTGTATATTATAAGCCAAGACAAACCAAAATGTATCCAGCCCAACCGTCGAAAAATAATTACAACGGTACTTTTTAAATGTATACATATTTTACTACGCGCTTGGAACTTACATTCAACACAGTTTATTTCTCCGACATTTTCACTTACTAAATATTCCCGATATCTGTTTTTTACGGAGTCTTTTTCACAATCCAATTGAAGGCAATGCCGTCTCTGGTATTAGATTAGGTATACCACAGGAAGGCGCTTCTCTCGTCTTCCTATGACGTCACATTTTTAGATTTGAATTTTATAGATATCGTATTCCTCTTATATATTCCACATAACTTCATAAGCTGCATGAAAACGCTTCAGCCGGTGGACGGATTAAACGTCAAGCTCGTCTAGTCTATTGGTATGGGGATGGGACTTTGGGGTTCAAATCCCGGGTATATTTTGTTTAATTTCTCTTAAATTGTTTCCCACCTTTTTTCCACGCAAATTCCCTCATAATTCTACCTTCATCATTCCTAGCACCTCAGCGTAATTAATGTGTATGTCCCGGGTGAATAGTTGAACTCGGTGGGGAAAAAAACAAAAAAAACTGTAAGGTCAATTTTTTTTATAAAAATTAAAGATATATTTATACACTAAATTAACTCTAAAACAAAATTCAATCTTTAAATTTTATATAATACATACATACATACATTCATACATACATACATACATACACATGTATGCATGCATACATACACATGCATGCATACATACAGACTTACATATTGTTATCTATGTACGTGTACAGTACATATGTATATATACTCTTAGGTAATTGTACACCATCTCTCTTTAACTTGTCATAATTAATACATATTTTATCAAAGTAATTGTTACTATAAAGTTTTGAGGCAGCCACCTAAAAGAGCACCTAGAAAAATTGCTAACGTTCAGAAATCCTACATAATTTTAGAAGTTGTTTGTTATTTCAGAATGCAATTTACACCAAATTGTAGGTGAAATATATCGGCCTAAAATAAATAAAGATTTAATGAAAATATTAAATTATTTATTAATTTACAGCGACGTTGAACGTAAAATGTCAGAGTTTTTAGATAAAATGTAATGGTTAAAAACATAGATCTTGGCTTACCAAAACAAACTGATTAATGTTTTAACAGTGTCGCCTCCCGAAGCCCCGTATCCGTAGCCCCATGGCTTCTTTGGTGCTGACTGACAGCATTGAAAAGGTACCAGACCAAATTATGTATCCCTATGCCGAACCATATGGTCTGCAAAAACATGTGTTTATCAGCTAACACTTCTGACGGTCAAAATTTAGGTATATACCTAAATGTTGACTGATAGAAGTCAGCTGTGAGCTGTCAGTCAGCACCAAAGAAGCCATGGGGTTACTGTAGCAATAATATTAACAGTCTTTCATCTTTGAAGTCATGTTGTGTTCTTTTGTAGACATACGAAAAGTATAAGTGACTAGTGTTGCGATCTAGCCATAAGTATTGGAACTACTAGGATTATATTTCAAGAAAGCAACCTTTATACAATGAAAATTTATGGCCGAAAGAGTCACAGCATTTCCTTAATATTTGTTTTGGGCATCGTGGAATTTGATAAGATCTTATTTTATTAATTAAAAAAAGTGTCGGTCTAAATGCCACAATACTCATTGCATAATATATTAAGTACAGTAGCCCCATGGCTTCTTTGCTGCTGACTGACAGGTCACAGCTGACAGCTTTGAAAAGTTCCACACCAAATTATGTATCCCTACGCTGAACCATATGATCTGTCAGAAGTCAGCTCTAAAGAAGCCATGGGGCTACTGTAACTTTTATATACATCCATTACTGTTTCTAGCCAATTACCTGGGTCAGTTTTTTTTATTCAAGCCATATATTTTTCCACTACCAGCTTGCTAAGCCTGTCTTAGCTTCATATGCTTTATAATATAACTTAAGACTAAGGCTGGAACAACATCTATCCCCGGCCATTAATTTATCAATGTGAAAGGATAAGCCCCCATTTCACCAATGATAAATTTTTCGGCCATGCCTGGAATCGGACCAGGGACCCCTAGCTCAGTAGACAGACACACTACCAACCGGCCTAAGTTAGTGGATATATTAAAGAACTGTTTAGCTTAATATGACTTTTCCACAAGCCATATTTCAATTATTTTGGAATTAAAAAGGTGTGTTTTTTTTTATCACAAATACTGCAAAAAGGGTGGACCTTAAGTCACGCTTCCTTGGACTCCAACTTAAATTATGTCATGAGTAACGTTATTTAGAAACTTATACATTTTTTTTTCTTCTAATTCTCTCTGCCCGGAATCCGGCGCATTATCCACATAACATAAACAGGCCGATAGTCTCACCTCACTGGCCATTTATTTTGAAATGAAACCTTCCCGCAATATTAGTCTAAGTATAGCGAGCGAGGGTGACCTGGCGGTCTAGGGGTAAGGTGTCAGACTTCTTTGCTGGCGGCCGGGGTTCAATCCTCGGTCCCGGCACAGATTTATCTGATTACCAAACCCTTCCTTCAACTCTGACAAGACATCTTGTGAATGTGAGGAATGCCAGGCCTCCACCGTGGTTCGGATTCCACGTTAAACTGTAGGTCTTCCATTTCATCTCACAATCACCCTACCATTTCACATGAGCATAAGTGCGTATAACCCGAACGGGTAGTAAGACGCGGTGCTAATAATAATAATAATAATATAGCGAGCGAGACTAAGTTTGGTGAGGGAGGGTTTAATTAAAGAAAATCATTAATAATAGTACATGCACTCAATTCAAATCAAAAGTAGCCATGATAACATAACAACCCGTATCACGTGACAGAACTTACGAACTGGATGCTAACAAAATATCCACTTATGAAGGTTTGAAGACATCGGTTTGGTCGATTACTTAATTTATATTTTATTCTTGTGTTGGTTTTTTTTCTACCATGAATAATACAAACGCCTTTGACTCCGGTGGTCTTGGGTTAAAGTGCTCGCCTCAGGACCAGATGTTCGTGGGTTCAAAACCCAGCCGGGGTCGATGGATTCTTCTTGAATGATAAAAATCCGTGCCACAGCTTACTTTGGAGGGTCCCATGTCGATTGTGGTATGTAAAAGAACCCTGAAAGGCTTATGAAAATACCTTTTCCGGCAAAATTGATGGGCCCTTTCCCTCTCGCTCATAGAAATTCTCGAGTTCTGATATAATCAGTCGGTTCAGAGAGTCCTCTTTAAATATCTCAACTAAATACATAGTAAAAACCAGTTTGAGCAACTATCCCTGATAGCCGGTATTTTACCTCGAACCACTTGTCCACGTGGAAAAACTCAAACACAACAAATTCTGAGATTTACGCCCCTGTCTTTGATTACTCGGCCCTATAGTTGAGGAGGCAGAGGACAGAGCGCGTTGGGGGTCTAAGTTTCATTGAAAGAAAGGAATGGATCTGTCGTAAGACAGAACACCTAATAATAATAGTTGACACCATGTGTAATCCCTGTTTCTTCTAGACTTTCTGTGAAACAACGTGTCTGAAACGGGCTCCACCCGGCCAAGAAAAATTAGGTAGTACTTGAATTTTAAAAAAGAAGCGGTTCTGGTCCAGAAAACTGAATTAGACAACATAGGGCGGCTGCTTGGTTTGTATGGCTCGATAGCAGGTTGACACTATGGAGTTTTTAAATGTTATTAGTGGGTTATAATTAGTGTTATTAATTATACTTAGACAAATCGCAGTAGTTTGCTGCACTAATATATGTGACAAGATTTGTCACGTGATTTGCGTGTGGCTTATTCGTAAATTATTATTATTATTATTATTATTATTATTATTATTATTATTATTAGCACCGCGTCTTACTACCCGTTCGGGTTATACGCACTTAGGCTAATGTGTAATGGTAGGGTGATTGTGAGATAAAATGAAGGATCTACAGTTTAACGTGGAATCTGAACCACGGTGGAGGCCTGGCATTCCTCACATTTACAAGATGTCTTGTCAGAGGTGAAGGAAGGGTTTGGTAATCAGATAAATCTTTGCCGGGACCGAGGATTGAGCCCCGTCCACCAGCACAGAAGTCTGACACCTTACCCCTAGACCGCCAGGTCACTCTTGAATTAAAAAAAAAAAAGTAGCGGTTCTGGTCTAGAAAACTGAATTAGACAACATAGGGCGGCTGCTTGGTTTGTATGGCTCGATAGCAGGTTGACATTATGGAGTTTTTAAATGTTATTAGTGGGTTGTAATTAGTGTTATTAATTATACTTAGACAAATCGCAGTAGTGTGCTGCACTAATATATGTGACAAGATTTTTCACGTGATTTGCGTGTGGCCTATTCGTAAACTTACACTAATGGGTTGAGAAGTAGCTTGTCTAAATTTATAAGAAGAATAACTATTTGTAGAGGATTGGGAAAGAATTATTTGTCGGGGTGGGGGAGTGGGGCGGGGGGTCGGGACTCTTAGTAAACCCCGACTGATATTAAAATCCAGACCTCCTCGTCACCAGAAAACAAAAAAAAAGACGAAACAGACGTCTGTACCCTCGTGATCACCGTAGCGGCGAGCTTGACGCTTGTTTGAATCACATTGCTGGAACAATTATATTTATTTAATTAACAACGCCAGTTTGTGTAAATTGTTCAGTAATTATTAGATAGCTGTATTAATATATTCCATCCCTTTGAGATCAGACTTTTAAATTGTTGGTAGATAGAACTTCCTAGTGATAATTTGACTTGCTTCCTCGTCTTGAAAACACTTGACTTCGGTAAAGGATAAGTTCGCCTGCTTCATTACTACAGCCAAGAGTATAGCTCTTTGAGGAACGAGTTTCAACTGATGTTAACTTACACTCTCTTGCACACAAAAGTAGGTTTTATATTAGCCCTTGATGCTAGTTTTCACTTCATATTAGTTAGGTTTCAGAAGAGATACGTCTCAAACTAATTGACGCTCGGTGTAGTCATGAATTAAAGCGCGCAGAACATTGAGAGCGCACGATAAGGAGAAACCTTATAATCAAAAGCGCACATGAAAAAAATATAGCTACTGCATAACGTGGGAACATGGTGGGCATGTATTGTAAACTACCCCCAGTTCTCTTTACAATAATTACAATGAAATAATAAAACTACACCCACTTCATGGTCTAACGTTCAACTCTTTCAATAGACTAGATTGCCGATGACGGGTAGATCGAGGTTCGAATCTCAGTCGGGTGCACTGAGGGTGGTTTTTTCAAAAATGGTTTTCCACTCTCCCTTCATGAAAATTCGTGTACACTTCCTATAAATGTAACCTTACTAATCTCTAAAATCGTTAGCGTAATTAGTACATAGGCGTATAACCCTAACTAGTATTAAGACGTGGTGCTAAAAAAAACTATATTCGTGAGGAAAAGTTCTTAGCAAGGAAACGTAACTTTCAAACTGAAATATTCTTTATATTTTCTTTAGGAATTAAAAAAATAACATCTTGTGAATGTGAGGAGTGCCAAGCCTCCACCGTGGTTTGGATTCCACGTTAAACTGTAGGTCCTCCATTTCATCTCACAATCACCCTACCATTACACAATTAGCGTAAGTGCGTATAACCCGAACGGGTAGTATGACGTGGTGCTAATAATAGTAGTAGTAATGATAATAATAATAATAAAATAAATCTAGGGGAAACTATACGTTTAGTTTCACTGACTTTTTCATCGACCTATTGTGTTTGATCATTGATTTTTAAATTGATAACAGGTTTAACACAACTTCACTGATCTTGAGGTAACGCGCTAGCCTGAGTACCTGATGTTCGTGGGTTCAAACCCAGCCGAGGTCAACAGATTTTTCCTGAGCGATAAAAATCCGTGACACATCTTCCTAAAGAGGGGTAGTAAAACCACCGTTTCCAATGTAAATTGTACATAAGCGTATAACCCTAAAGGGATTTAATATATTTGAGCTATTTAATGTACACTTTTTTACCCGCCTCGGTGACGTAGTTGGCTAACGCGCTAGTCGTGTTGAGCTAGACTGCTGAGGACAGGGAGATCGAGGTTCGAATCTCGGTCGGGTGAACTGGGGGTGGTTTTCTCTAAATAGTTTTCCACTCTCCCTTCACGAAAATGCGGGCTCACTTCCTCTAATTCAACCTTCCCAATTCATAATCCATTAGCGTAATTAGGACTTAAAGCGTATAACCCGAACGGGTAGTAAGACGTGGTGCTAAATAATAAATAATAAATAAATAATGTACACTTTCTGAACTAACTGATACTAGTATTATAAGGACACGACTTTTAAACTTACTTACACTTATAATAGACACAACACCCAACCCCCGACCGTTAATTCATCACTGTGAAAGGTGAAACCCATATACAGCCAATGGTAAACTTTTCGCCCATACCGGGAATCCAACACAGTACTCTTAGATCAAACACGCTACTGACTGAGCTAGAGGTTCGGATTCACTGAAAACAAACAAATACCTTGTTAAATTGATGCTATAGTATGATTGCGGTAGAAAGATTATTTTAGAAAATAAAACAATTTTCTTTCTTTAAGTTGTCAACGTTGATAGCATTTCATTAGTTTATTAAAATTATTTTATAGGTACAGTAGCCCCGTGGCTTCTTTGGTGCTGAATGACAGCTGACATCTGACGGCTTTGAAAAGGTACCAGACTAAATTATGTATCCCTACGCCCTACCTTATGATCTGCAAAAACATGTGCTTAGCAGCCGTCACTTCTGACAGTCAACATTTAGCTGTGAGCTGTCAGTCAGCACCAAAGAAGTCATGGGGCTACTGTACATATTGATACTATCAATCAAAAGTAAACTCTGTTGATCGCATGACTTGGCGTAGGAATACGTGAAAGCAGAGCTATTAACTTTCCTAGTTCTAAGATAAGGTTCTTCCTGTGAAAATAAGATCGTACCTTGTTATTTGTTAGAAATGTGATTTCCATTTCTGCTCTGATAAAAGATAAGCACAGGATACTGAAAGAGAGAGCGAGAAATTGGAAAAAAAAAAAACTCACAAAAGATTATCGCTAACCTAGAAATAGAACTTAATTGGATCTTAGCACGAAACAAAAATATAAATAAGACCCGCCTCGATGGACATGTGAATTAAATGTCGAACGCGTCACATGAGGTTTCATGGTGATTGACTGGATTGGGTTTGACTCCCAATGGAATGTACTGAGGGTGGTTTTTTGTTGAATTATTTTTTTTATCACCGATCCCTCCACCCATGTACGGTTACACTCCCTTATTTGAAACTCATCCTGTAGTGTAATTACACGTTGACTGAGGATATCCCTGACAGGTGGACAAGCGTGGTACAAATTAATATTTATTATAATATTACTATAAAGCCACATGACTCATTCACTCACTGACATTAATGTTTACCCACTTCCAGATGAGCTAGAAACTTGAAATTTGGCACACTTCTATCTTCTAGCCTGTAGCCGACGGGAAAAATTCCAAAAGGTTAAAAAAAAACATTCTTAACCACCTAAAAAAATTCAAAATGGTGGAGCAACTTTAACCTTTCTTCGGAGGTCTCTTGTGGCTAAACGGTAAGACCTATCAAAAAATGGATTGCACCCGCAGCTACGGATTTGGCGAACTCACAGGGGGTTTGGGGGTGGAGCCCCCAACAATCATTATTAGCACCGCATCTTACTACCCGTTCGGGTTATACGCACTTACGCTAATGTGTAGTGGTAGGGTGATTGTGAGATGAAGTGGAGGACCTACAGTTTAATTCACAAGTTGTGATTAATACACGTCTTGTCAGAGGTGAAGGAAGGGTTTGGTAATCAAATAAATCTGTGCCGGGACCGAGGATTGTACTCCGGAACTCAGCACAGGCCCTCAACGAGCAAGGTGATTATGTATATATAGACACATGAATACAGGCATTAAAGTAGGTACATCCGGATATCTCTAACACAAAGTATTTTAGAAAAAAAAAGTTTCCGGGAAAAGGTGTTTGTTTTTGAGAGGGAAAAAGAACAGACCCCGCGGCCACAGAAGCTTGTAATATAGTTCTGCCCTCGACTATAATTCTCGGACGATAATTGGATATTGTATTATCTTCCATCTTAGTGATCCAAGTGGAGACCGCTTCTGTAATTACAGTGTGACGGAACATTACAGTCGCAAACATTTCGTGCTAATAATAGACTTAAATACACACACACACTGTACAGTCCTTACTTGATAAACTTGTTTGCGGCGAGTAAATACAGATCTATCTAACGTATTTATAAATTAATATGAGATTCAACTTATAATGTAACATATACTGATAGTTAATAGTATCATAATAGTAAATAGTGTGGATATATAGTTGAATATAATATATTTAATTTGATAAGTTTGTTTCCAGTAGTTATTGAAACTATGAATAAACTGATGAATCGATTTTGATCAAACAACACTCATTTTAAAGGTTAGGAATCCAGGATATTGAAATAAATAGTAGATTCCAATTAAAACTAAATTTTCCTAGCTCATTTCTAGCTTTCCTGCACCGTGGCTCATCTTTTATCTGCTGTGTGCGCAGTGGCTCATCTTTTATCTGCTGTGTGCGCAGTGGCTCATCTTTTATCTGCTGTGTGCGCAGCGGCTCATCTTTTATCTGTTGTGTGCGAAGTGGCTCATCTTTTATCTGTTGTGTGCGCAGTGGCTCATCTTTTATCTGTTGTGTGCGCAGTGGCTCATCTTTTATCTGTTGTGTAGCGCAGTGGTTCATCTTTTATCTGTTGTGTGTGCAGTGGCTCATCTTTTCTAATTAATAAGTTGTATTTGCAATATAATAATAAGTTTCAACAATTTAAAATCAATATTTCAATATGTGGTGGTTTTAATTTTAAATGTTGTAATTTACGTATTTTAATAATTGTAGTACAATTTAGATGAACCGTAATTTTATCTTTGTTATCTATAATAATAAGAGGAAGTGTTTGTTTTTGTACGATGTCCAGCCAAAATCTACGGCACGCAGAGATCTGAAATTTTTAACATAGGTGGATGTAAGGGTATCCTAAGGCACCTCGAAACGGGATTTTTAAATTTTTAATTATTTATTTAATTAGGCTATTTTTAACAAACTTTCGAAGGGGTAGCGGGCAACGTCGTGCGGGATTGCTAGTCTGAAATGAATTTATATTTCTATATTAATCTAGTAATATCGTCATTGCCTAATAAATAATCGAAAACATGCTTATTCTATTCTTAGTTAAACAACCTCTATGTGTGTGTTTAAAAAAAAATTAAATCATTGATAATTTTTCAACTATCGATGGGCCTTCGCTGATGTTGGCATCAATATTTTTATATCGAAGTTCATCCCTTCTCTGAAATAACTATCGACCACGCCACACCATCAAAATAAGTATCGAAAAAATCACCCTTAGGCTTAAACATTTTACAGAAAGTAAATAAATACATGACAAAATAATACTCGTCACTAATTAAACTCACAGCAAATAAATTATTTCAACAACAGTAAAATAAATACCATCTAAACAAATTTAATCAAGTAGGTATTCAAAATAAACCAAACCTACAGTACCCCCATGGCTTCTTTGGTGCTGACTGACAGCTCTCAGATGACAGCTAAAAGCTTCGAAAATTTACCAGACCAAATTATGTATCCCTACGCCGAACCATATGCTCTGCAAAAACATGTGTTTAGCAGCTGTCACTTTTGACAGTCAAAATTTAGGTGTATACCTAAATGTTGACTGTCAGAAGTCAGCTGTGAGCTGTCAGTCAGCACCAAAGAAGCCATGGGGCCACTGTACCTTACCTGTGATGCACATAGGCCGAAATAAATATAAAACTGAAATAAAAATAAAATTAAGGGAGATTTGGCGGCAGACTTCAAACGTTTGCAGCTTTCATGAACAAGTATAAGAATCTAATATATACTACGGTAGTCAAAATTTTGAGGAAAAATACATGATTACTAATTATTTTAAAAAAAAAGGCCTTCTAATTCTTTGCAAAAAAAAACACAACTACCCCTCTTATCACAGTACGGCCCTGCTAGCAGAAAGGGTACGGTAAGTGTGCACTGAGAGGCGTTGGAGACGTTTAAGAATCTCGGATTATTAATGAAGTGGTTTGATATTTTTAGATATTTTTTTCACTAAAATTTAGGCAAATGTTCCGACCAGTTAATACACTTAAATTTTAAGTTAAAAGTGTTTACGAAAAAATGTGTGATAACTTAAATAAAACCTTATGAAACCATCTTACATAATGATAATTTTCATCTTTTTGATACATTTGTAATTCAATAAATATCAATTTTCTCATTTTTCAGGTCTTCTTATCTAATCTTAAATGTCGTTCCTTACTTGATATGCACTCTAAAATACCATAAACAATATAGGTCTCAGAAGTATGCATTTTCTTCTTAACCTTGTAGTTTTTTCTTTTAATTTTAAACTTAATGTTTAAACTTTTTAACTATTCAGACACCTACTGATATTTTTCGGTTAGGTTTTGTTGAAAGCAATATTTAAAAATATCAAACAATGTCTTAAATAATATGGGATTCCTAAACGTCTTTAGTACATCTCATTAGTCCACCACTTTTCACCCTTAAAAATCCCATATAATTTAAAAAAATATATTGACTTTCACAACCCCATGGCACATGTTCTGCCATCTGTTGAGGAGGCTACCAACTAAGTCGTCATGGACGAGTTTGTTTCGGCTCTATTGAAGAAGCCACGTGTGGGACTTATTAGAAATTTTTGCTAGTGGTAAGTTGAATTAAAGAGTGTTCACCATCATCAAAAGAAACTTTGAACAAAATAATATGATTTTTGATATAAAAGGCATATTATTTACTAATTTGGTGACTACTTCAGTCAGAGAAAAAGTCTCAATTGGGGTCAAGCCATATAGCTTCAAATACAATGATATGTGGTATTTTCTGAAACTACTTCTCTATTCTGTTTAATCTTATACTCCATTTCGTCCCCTAGCTACAACCACTCTTTGTCATGCCAATAAGAAAGAGGGGAAAGAAAACTACGAAACTTCTTATATTAAGTTATTTTTAGCATCGCATCTTACTACCCGTTCGGGTTATACGCACTTACGCTAATATGTAATGGTAGGGTGATTGTGAGATGAAATGGAGGACCTACAGAGAGGACCTACAGTTTAACGTGGGATCCGAACCACGGTGGTAGGCCTGGCATTCCACACATTCACAAGTTGTGATTAATACACGTCTCGTCAGAGGTGAAGGATGGGTTTGACAATCAGATAAATCAGTGCCGGAACCGAGGATTGAACCCTATACCCCTGCACAGAAGTCTGACACCTTACACCTAGACCCCCTAGGTCACCTTATATCAAGTTAAAAAGTAAAGCTCTTTGCTATTTCTAAATATCTTAAAATTTTCTTTTGTGAATAGATTAAAAAAATCACTGTGTTTTTTAGAGAAAAACTAAATATAAAGCCCATCTTCATCAAGTCTAGTCTGATAGCTCCACAAATGTGATTAAAAAGTTGCTGAAAATGAATTAGTATCACATTTTCACACATATTTTTTACTAGTAAAACTCAAACTATAGGGTTGTTAAGAAAAACAGCCCTGTCAGAATTCTAAGGGACACATTGGAAATTAAAAACACTAAGAGGGTCGAATTTAATCAAATACAATACTGTCAATTTGTTAAAAAATAAACACTCCCAATTAATATAACTTTTTAATATAAAAAAGAAGCTTTCTCATATGTCTATGAATATTTTTACATGAGAGTTTGATCATGCGCCGTTTCTTTATGCATGACGTCATAACCACTTGTTCGAAAACAGTTTTTTTTAAAAACTAGGCGTTTTAGTTCAAACTTTGTCGGAGAGATGTCCTAGCACGCCAACTACGTCAACCGCCTATGGTCGGTGTTTTGAACTAATATTGCAAACACAATTAATGTTATGTCGATAAAATATGTTTACAAAAACAGTTATAAAATAAATACTTTAAGTAAGCATATTTTTTTTAAAAATTTCGCCTACTATTACAAAATATGATATATTGATGAACATAGTGGCACATGATTATATACATCCTTTACTGTTTCCGGCTTGTGGCTTAAGGGGTCAGTTTTTTATTCAAGCCAAACTGTATTTTCCACTACAGGCTTGCTAAAGTCCGTTCACGATAGATTTTTACCTGCATAACAGTTCGAAATTCATATGTTTAGGTTTTGGATTGCAAACACTTGTAAAAGATCACTGTTTTGTTATAAATGTAAAGATCTTTAATTACCAGTTATATATTACATTTAAAATAATGTAAACTTAAGTTTTATCATACTAGTTATTTTTTTTTAAATAATTTCTTTTTATCCAACTCGAAACAATATTTTAAACACAATTAAAAGTACCTATTCTTCGTTTTGGAACGTTATTGATTTTGTGTAATATAGTGCACACATCAATACCTTTTAATACAGACATCGTATTGACTTGGAAAAGAGAAAATTGTTGTAATTTTTTTTACAAACAATAAATGATTTTATTATTATTTTATCTTATTTTGAAATAATTAACTTAATAAAATATTTTCATCAACTGCGTGTCTGCATCATTGTAAAACACTTGTTTACCGTTATGTTCAATCATATGGTTTAGATTCGTCCGTTGCCATTGTGAAGTTATGTTCGTTAAAAGTTTTTGTGAAAGTGGTGTGAATATTTTTTTAAGGTGGAATAAAACGATAAATACATTTTTTGTTCGTCCTCAAATAAATATATAAATAATATTGGCCTAAATTACTGTGGTTAACTATCACATTAATATATTACCATCTGTTTTCATTACAGTCATCCAAAGTGATAGATGTCAGCTGTTGGCGTAGTGATATATTAGGGATTACTTCTAGGGACATTTCTAGCTGTCATCCAGGTAAATTTAGCTCGTGAATGAATTATAGTAGGCCTGTCCTAGCTTCATATAACTTATAATGTATCTTAAAACTAGGTCAGGCACAACATCCAGTCCCCACCGTTAATGTATCAATGTGAACGGTTGAACCAATATTTTCATCAATGATACATTTTTGGCCATACTGGGAGTCGAACACGGGACTCTTAGTGCAGTAGGCAGAAACGCTACCGACTAAGCTAAGGTGTCGGAAAATGCTATATGACAATGTTTTAAACTGTCCACACATTTATGAGAAAAGTGTAAAGTTTTAAACCATAAAAAAAAACTTTTAAAAAAATGTGATGCTTCCAAAAGGGACCAACAGGTTAGGTCACACCATAATTTAGGGGGGGCGGGACAAAAACATGATAGCCCTCAATTTATGAGAAAAAATGTGTCAGCATTTATTTGTGGTAACTGCCAAATGCGGGGACCAATTATTTTAACTAAATTTTGCAGGTACATTACATATTTTGAACCTAAGCCGAACAAGGTGTGTACAGGATTTTTCGAGCTGGTTATCCATTTAAAGAGGACGGCAACTCAAAAAATTCAATTTGTATGTTTACTCCATGATAAGTGACAAATGTGTGTACCAAATTTAGCCAAATTAGGTAGGGATACTCTTTTAACCTAGGCCAAACGATGTGTACACAATACATAGCTTTTCAATCTTGTATTCACGTCCAGTATGTCACCACTCAAATTGGTTTTCGTTTATAGTTATTCTTAACTGATTTGAAAATATAATCATAAGCAATCGATTTAGTACCTAGAGAGATTTTTTTTTACATTCATTACTGTTTCCGGCTTGTAGCCTGGGTCAGTTTTTTATTCAAGTCATATATTTTGCCCTCACCAGCTCTCTAGGCTTATCGTAGATTCATATTCCTTATAATATAAATTAAGACTAGGTCAGGCACAACATCCAATCCCCAGCCGTTAATTCATCACTATAAGAGGTTAAACCCACATTTCACCAATGATAAATTTTTCATCCATGCCGGGAATCGAAACCGAGATCCTTAGCTCTGTATATAGACATGCTACCAACTGAGCTAAAGTGTTGAAAAGTGCCTATTATTGATTCACCATAAGCTTTGACCTGATGTAAATAAAGCCACGTGGAAGTCTATGCTCTGATTTGCTACTGAACGTACTGCAATGGTATCCTTTCACTAAATAGTCCCACCTATGTTCTATATTAAACTTGTTTTAAAAATAAGATTATAAAATTATTACAACTAAAATTATCCTTTAATTTGATTTAGAAAATTTACTTTAAGCTTTGCAAGCGCTTTTCGAATACCAACAAACTCCTGACAAAGCGTTGGGAGACGCCCCCCCCACCCCACCCCACCACCCATGGTACAGTTCTTATCACATGTTAACGTAAAGTCAGCAAGCGTCAGTCGACAGTTCATCTCAGCAATGTTGAGTGACGGTTGTGAGTGTTGGCCCGTCTATTTATGGCGTTTTCCGAGTCCGGCCCGAGTTTTGTTCAACATAAGACATTTAAAGCATTAAAAATTACAAAAATTCGTAGTGACCTACTTTGCTAGGATACTGACTATACATGGTCGCACCTGTTTAAAATATTTCACTTGTGTTCCATCAATCATGTATGTTCCTCGCATAGGGATATGGGAATGTTTGGTTTACTTCCGGTCTCAAGTTAGGATGAACCATTAATAGGAAGTATTTTTTTTTAATTATAACATATACATATTTTGAACGATGTTTTAAAACACGTGAACCATGGTTCATTATGAATATAATGTACTATTCAATTAAGAGGGAAGGGAGATATTTCAACTTGAAATCCAAAGATAAAGCTTAAGACGTAGTAATGATAAGAAAAGTTGTGGACGCGGAGGAGGTCTACTGTTCACGGAACTTTCAATATATAGTTGCCAAGAGTAACGTATCTGCTACCATGATCCATATATACAGTTCTAGAGTAGCCCCATGGCTTCTTTGGTACTGACTGACAGCTCACAGCTGACTTCTGACAGTCAACATTTAGGTATATACCTAAATTTTGACTGTCAGAAGTGACAGCTGCTAAACACACGTTTTTGCATATCATATGGCTCAGCGTAGGGATACATAATTTGGTCTGGTAACTTTTAAAAGCCGTCAACTGTCAGCTGTGAGGTGTCAGTCAGCACCAAAGAAGCCATGTGGCTACTGTACATCCAACTAAATAGTTTTCCTACGATTTTCGAGAGTAATTAAAACTTGTTGCAGCCCTCGTACAACAAGGCTTGGCGCTGGTGGGAATAGACACATCTGTGGGCGAAGGGTGGAAAACCCAGGCGGGATCGCTCGTGGAATATTATTAGGAGAAAAGGAAGGTCTAAGAGGTAGAAAGAGCGCTTGGTGAGCTTTGCTACTATTTCGAATGGGACATTCATTTTAGAATCAATACGGGCTGTTCGGTGTTTTCTCGTGTCTTTATTCAGGACAAGTGCCAACACTACACACACAGCATGACTATGACAAACACTAGAAACTTGTTACATCCGATGTGGGGAATGCCAGGCCTCCACCGTGGTTCGGATTCCACGTTAAACTGTAGGTCCTCCATTTCATCTCGCAATCACCCTACCATACTACCATTACACATTATCGTAAGTGCGTATAACCCGAACGGGTAGTAAGACGTGGTGCTAATAATAATAATAATAATAATAATAATGTTACATCCGAATTTAATAGGTCCCGGTTCGAATCCGTATAGGTTTTTTTAGCACCACGGTTTACTACCCGTTCGGGTTATACGCTTATGTACTAGTTACAATAATAGTTTTATGGATTAGGAAGGCTATATTTAGATAAAATGTACCAGCATTTGCGTAGAGGGAGAATATAAAACCATATTTGGAGAAAAACTCAATACATCCGAACGAGATTTGAACCTTGATTTTCCCATAATCTTGAGTCTAGTCTACCATGATAGTAACGCCTTAGACCACGTGACCACCGAAGCCGGTAATCCAGATAGTTGAAATTCCTGATATTCCATGATGAATTTGCGTTTAATTAGACGGGTTTCAAAGCTATAACATTGAAAATAAAACCATAAACTCCTAAATAACTCAAAAAATATTCTTAGATTGTAATAAATCTAGTTTTTTAATTTTGAAATAATTTTTGGTATACTTTTTTTTTTATCGTCTACAGCTTAGCCTATCTAATCATGAAAATGGCCAGTGGGAATCTCCTTTTCAGGATTAAGATTTAAAAAGAGTCCGTAGAGTTATAGAGGGTTGGGTGGAAATAATTAGAAGATCTATGCTGAGGAACGTGATGGACAACGGGCTGAGGTTTACCTGACGTCCGTTGGAGCTCACCTGAGTAACAAAGGGTGAAAAAAATATATAGTATAATTTTGATGAGTTAGTGAGTATTTACTTATCAATTATTATTATTATTATTATTATTATTAGCACCACGTCTTACTACCCGTTCGGTTTATACGCACTTACGCTAATGTGTAATGGTAGGGTGATTGTGAGATGAAATGAAGGACCTACAGTTTAACGTGGAATCCGAACCACGGTGGAGGCCTGGCATTCCCCACATTCACAAGATGTCTTGTCAGAGGTGAAGGAAGGGTTTGGTAATCAGATAAATCTNTATACATATTTTTTTTAACCGTTATTTCTATTTCGTTCTTTGGCGTCTAAAAGAATGATTAAATTAAGAGCACTTAGCTAAGATTTAACATGCTTTGAAGGTGACCTGGCGGTCTAGGGGTAAGGTGTCAGACTTCTGTGCTGGCGGACGGGGTTCAATCCTCGGTCCCTGCACAGATTTATCTGATTACCAAACCCTTCCTTCACCTCTGACAAGACATCTTGTAAATGTGGGGAATGCCAGGTCTCCACCGTGGTTCGGATTCCACGTTAAACTGTAGGTCCTTCATTTCATCTCACAATCACCCCACCATTACACATTAGCGTAAGTGCGTATAACCCGAACGGGTAGTAAGACGCAGTGCTAATAATAATAATAATAATAATAATAATAACATGCTTTGAATTACTTCTTCGATATCACCAAGTAGGCAGTGATTATAAGCCAGTTTTTTTAGCACTTTTTTTACTACCTTTTTGCATTATATACCTATGTACTAAGTGCGCTAATATGTTAGGAATTAGGAAGGTTATATTTGTAAGAAGTGTACCAGAATTTACGTAGAGTTAGAGGGGAAAACCATCTTGGAAAAACTACCCCTCAATACACCCGACCAAGATTCGAACATTGATATCACCGTCATCAGAAGTCTAGTCTACTGCGAGAGTAGCGTGTTAGACCATTTGCCCGCCAAAGCGGGTAGTAAGCCATTTAATTTGCTCGTTCCTGCCATCCATATGACGCCTTAAGAAAAACATTTATTCAGACCAATTTGTATAAGAAGAGCTTTATCTGACAGTTAAAAAAGCTACTAAGATATATTTTCATATATTCATACATTAAGTCATGTCATATACATCTTCCCCTTTTGATAGATATCCAAAATATAATGTGTGTTTTAAAAAAACTCATTCTATGTAAAATTGGAATGTTTAAAGTTGGAGTGAGAAAGAAAGATTTCATCTCATAATGTCTATCGTTTTTTTTGTTTGTTTTTTCACTAACAGTTTTAACAAATAGGAATCAGTTCTGGGCTTGGCTTTTACCCAGATGTACCATGAAATATTTAAATATTTATTCCGGTGAACATTTCACAACATGTTATCATTTATAGTAATGTCTTTCAAACAAATGACGTTTTTCCCGCCGTGTATAAATATTATAAAATGGACCATTGCATTGAATGGATATTGTATATTTAAATTTATGTGTGAATACATAATCAAATAAAGTCTGCAGCCTGGGAAAATTGGTAGTTGTTTTATAACTGGAAAATGAATGGGAATGAAGTTGATTTTAAAATTTTAATTAATCTCTAAGGAGGAGTTTGCCTTCTAGTGGGATCGATAATGTTTTCCATACCCTCTATTAAAAGTATATTTTAATCACTAATATCCAAAATAATCAATTACTTTCCTCTAACTTTGGACAAGATCGTTATTTCATTGTTTTTTTGTTTTGTTTTTTAGCACAGCGTCTTAATACCCGTTTATGTTATACACATATGCACTACTATTTAGCACCGCGTCTTACTACCCGTTCGTGTTATACACTTTAAGTGCTAATTACGTTAATGGAATAGGAATTGGGAAGGTTGAATTAGATGAAGTGAACCCGCATTTGCGTGGAGGGAGAGTGGAAAACCATTTAGGAAAAAAACTCAGTTCACCCGACCGAGATTCGAACCTCGATCTCCCCGTCCTCGGTGGTCGAGCTCAACACGACAAGCGCGTTAGCCAACTACACCACCGAGGCGGGTCATATGCACTAAAATACGCTAATAGTTTTAGGGATGATGAAGATATGTTTAGAGGAAGTTTACGCACATTTGTATGGGGGAAAGTAGAAAGCTATTTTAGAGAGAAAAAACTGATTATACCCTACCGAGATTCGAACCTCGACCACCCCATCATAGACAGTCTAGTCTAATTGCGAGAGTAACAGCTTAGATCACGCGTCCACTAAATTGGGTACATTATTTAATTGTTCTTTCAGTCACTGGCCAATCAGATACTAGATAATTTTATTAGAGTTCCAGTAGGATCAAAGTTTAAAGTCATATGATGATAAGTTAGGTACGGCAGTGAGCTAATTTAAATTATATTTAAATATGATTCTTAGTAATAAAAACTCTTAGCTTGCATTAATTGCTTGAGATATAAATACTATCAACCCCGCACGGCGCTGCCCTTGACCCACTGTGGTATAATAAATATATAAGACCCCCCCCCCCTCTCCCCGTTATGGTACCCGTACATCTGAAACGTAATTCTAAACCAGATACAAATATTTTCGTCAAAAATTTGTTAAAAATAGCCTAATTAAAAAGCTAATTAGAAATTTAAAAAATACGGCTTCGAGGTGCATTCGGACCTATTTCCGTCCATCTATGTTAAATATTTCATATCTCTGCGTGCCGTAGATTTGGCTGGGCATTGCACACAAACAAACAAACAAACAAACACTTCCTTTTATTATTATAGATTACAAAACCAAAACATTAGGGTATGTATATTAGTAAGCATATCGGTTTATCTTTCAAGGAGTGTAATGTGTAGTTTTAGGTAAAAATATTGGATATTTATCTTAAAAATAGGAGTAATATGTGTCTTAGGCATACATTCTATGTTTGATTGGTGTATAATTACGAGCTATTTTAAGATAATTTTCACTTTTGAGATTGAGTAAACCCCAAAAACACCCACTTTTTAATATATTGTAATATATATTTATATTAAAATTCATGTTTATTAAGAGAAGAGTTAATTTTACTAATACCCACTTCAATAGCCACGTGGTATAATGCGCTATTCTCGTATTAGACTAGACTGCCGATGACGGGGAGATCGGGTTTCGATCCCAGATGGGTGCACTGAGGGTGTTTTTTTCCCCTAAATGGTTTTCCACTCTCCTTCCACTCAAATGTGGGTGAAATTCCTATGGATTAAAAATATTCCTAATCCTTAAAAAACGTTAGTGTAATTATAACATAGGCGTATATTTTCAAACGGGTAGTAAGACATGGTGCTAAAAAAATATGATAAACTGGTTCTTTGCTTTACACCCCTGCAACACGTACACTATGCAACCCTAGTTGATTTAAAGTAAGGAGGCTTATCTACTCTTAAAGGGTCAGGTTAGTAATAGCGTTCACTTAAGTCAATCAGGTTGGCCTACTTCACTGGACTAAAAAATAATCACTATATAGGTTCCCTAGCGATTGTATAAATAATATTACATTATAGGGGTGTTCGAGTACTCGAAAATTCGAGTTGAATTCGAGTTTTGATAGCTATTCGATCTCGACTTAAAGATTTTTTTTAAACTTGAAAAATAAGATTACTTGAAATTTTCGATATTTTTCTCGAAAATTACTAGTTTAATAAATTGTATTCAATTTCAATATATAATTTAATAGCAAGTGTTTATAGTCTACTGACCTACCTACTTATATTTGTAATTAACATTTACAAAAGTATGCCACCCAGCCTTGTCCATCCTGATCTAATTAAATGGTTTACATGAAAACAAAATGTTTTTAAACTTGATTCGAACATTTATTTTGATAATTCATTGATTTAAATAAAAGTGTTAAATTGGTTTGCCCCTAAATGAGTCATCAAAGGAAGTGGTCTAAATCAATAGTTTTTGTTATTTTAAATATATAATTTCTCAACGATATAGCTCTTATTACCATACAAATTCAACATTGATAATTGATTGACCTTACGGCAATTATTAAATTATTTTTCTAAAAATTCATTAAAACAGTGTCTTTTTTTTCCTTTTCTAAAATATAAACGACACAATTTCTATGTAGAGACTTTTTAACGAGGTAATAATTTTAAGACCCGCCTCGGTGGCGTAGTTAACTAACGCGCTAGTCATGTTGAACTCGACTGACAAGGACGGGGAGATCGAGGTTCAAATCTCGGTCGGGTGAACTGAGGGTGGTTTTTCCTAAATGGTTTTCCACTCTCCCTCCACGGAAATGCGGGTTCACTTCCTCTAAATTCAACCTTCCCACTTCCTAATCCATTAGCGTAATTAGTACTTAAGCGTATAACCCGAACAGGTAGTAAGATGCGGTACTAAATTTTTAAAAATAAGCACTATTTTTTTTATATAATTACATTTTAGTTAAATTTAATCTTATAAAACAGATTAAAATAAGGGGTTTGTGCGGAAAATAATAATTCCCTACCCACTTTATACATTTTACTTCACATAATTTTACTAATATTATAAATGCGAAAGTTTGTGTGTTTGGATGTTTGTTACTCAATCACACCAAAACTGCTGAACGGATTCGAATGAAACTTTGTACGTTGGTAGAGAATGTCCTGGAATAACATATAGGACTATTCCCAACCTTTGGTTTTACATTAATTTTACAATAATATTGTTTAAACTTTTCGTATATATAAAAGATTGTACGAGTAAATATGGATGTGATTATAATTAAAATATTACTTTACCTCACCATTTTTTAAAAGTTAGTAAATATCAGTTCAAAACGAAAACTTACGCATAAAAAATACAATTGAGATTTTATCATAAAGATGACTTTGTATTTACGAGTGAAAACAACGAAAATTTTCTCAACTTTTCACTCTGTAGAAATATTTTGCAGGTTAGATGGTGGTGTCAGTCATTTGCTATTTTTATGATAAAAGTTCAATAGTATTTTTTGTGCATAAATTTTCATTTTGAACTGTTCTTTACTAACTTCAAAAATGTGAGGTAAAGTAATATAAAATTAACTGATTCGAACGGATTTTAATTAAACATTGTATGTTGGTAGAATATGTCCTGGAATAACATATAGTACTATTCCCAACCTTTTCTTTTAAATAATAATAAATATATGATTATAATGTGATTTAAATTATGTTATTTAAGAATTTGTGCTTTAAGATTTTGTAATTAAGGTAAATAGTAATTAGTGTGACGTAGTTTCATACTAATAAATAATAAATATTATGTGATTTTAGTTATTAGTCCGAAAAAAATATTATTTCATTTATTTATTTATCTTACTAATTATGAAAGTAAAATTTAAAAAAAAAATCATTTATAATTGATAATTGATAACTTAAATAATATATATTTCTTTTATTACGAAATAGTTTAAAGTGAAAATTAAAATACGGCAAAATTATTTAAAGCTAGAAATGAAAAAAACGCATAAATATTTGAAGAAAAATAAAGTTTGACTTATGACCAAAACAGTTTGGTTAAAAATTAAAAGATTTGATCAATATTGCGGGCGAAACCGCGACGGGTAAAAGCTAGTATTAAATATAAATCGGTTGGCTTAATATATATATATATGTGTGTGTGTGTTCAGTTGGTGACGTCACGGAATATAGCCTAAACCTTAACGTCCATGGCTTACGTTTGTCCGAGATTATTTTCTCAACGGTGAATCATTTCTGAAACGTTGGTATACATACAGTTGTACCAAGCAAAGCCTCAGTGTGTGTAGCATCACAAATCCACTTTCGATTGTTTTGAAAAGCGTATGACCACAAACACCAGTAACGCGATAAAGGTATTATCTTTGGCGAAACGTTAGGGGCTACCAAAGTTGGTCCAGCTTGTATGCTACCTAACTAGGCTCCTCACAATTTAAACACAGTAGCCCCGTGGCTTCTTTGGTGCTGACTGACAGCTTGCAGCTGACTTCTCACAGTCAACATTTAGGTATATACCTAAATTTTTACTATCAGAAGTGACAGCTGCTAAACACATGTGTATGCAGATCATATGGTTCGGCGTCAGCTTACATAATTAGGTCTGGTGACTTTTCAAAGCTGTCAGTCAGCACCAAAGAAGTCATAGGCCTACTGTAGCCTATATTAAGAGGCAATGTAATGTCACCTCTAGATGTTCAAATAAATGAATGAATGATGATATAGATGTGTGAGTATATTTCCTTTAAATACTAAATTCTTTGGCCTTAAATCATTAGAATAATTAAATACGTTTAGCTCAAACGGGTAGCAAGATGAGAGAATTAGAAAATGACTTTCACTATGAATTCACACGTTCGAAAAAAAACACGCATAACAGAAACGTAGTCACGTGACGAGCTCTAAGCCAATCACAGGATGTCCACCTCATCGGCGCGAGCTCTTCCGCTAAAGTTCAACTCATCTTTACTTTGTCCGCTCTGTCTGAGATCTTCAGCACAGGAGAACCAATCAAATCTAAAGCTCAACCATCTCGAATCAGTGCGCATGAGCATATGATAACGCATGCGCTGTAGAGCTAGCCGGAAGCAGACGGCTTAGTTGGCCGTTGTGAGGAAATTTAGAAATATCCCGTTAATATAAAGCGTTTACCCGCCTCGGTGGCGTAATTAGCTCACGTGCTAGTCGTGTTGCACTCGACTGCCGAGGACGAGGAGATTGAGGTTCGAATCTCGGTCGGGTGAACTTTGGATGGTTTTTCCTAAATGGTTTTCCACTCCCCCTCCAAGCAAATGCGGGTTCACTTCCTCTAAATTCAACCTTCCCAATTCATAGTCCATTAGCGTAATTAGTACGTAAGCGTATAACCCAAACAGGTAGTAAGACACGGTGATAAATAAATATAAAGCGTGTTTATCTATGTATTGGATTGTGCCCCAGACAGCGTTATAATTTGAAAACATCCACCGGGAGAATGATCTAAAATAGATGTCTATCCACTAGAGATTAAAATATGTTGATAATCAGCTGTTTTAAGCTAGCGTTGTAATTCATCGTGGGGTCAACTTAAAGTGTGCAAATTGCTGCGCCACTGAGTCAAAATTCTGTTCTCTATTTTCGGCGAACGTGTAAATAAACCTCTACACCAATACTGTTCGCTAAAAATTGTATTGGCCTATTGCACCCTGAATAGCTTTTACTAATCTAAAAATAATCATGTAATGTACCAAATTATCTATCACTTAAATTAATTTATAGTAGTCCATAGTAGACAATATTATGCCCCCCCCCTACCCCTGATATAGGGTTGAGTAAGTTAGAATGTAATGGAATGCACGCGCATTTATGTGGAGGGAGATTGGAAAACCGTTTAGAAAAAAAACCTCTGTATACCTGGCTTGGTACTTGACACAAACCGTACCGTTCCCGGAAAAAACAGACTAGTTGAGTTCAGTGTTTATTCTGTTTTCCCACTGTGTTCATATTTTTCGGTGTATAGCTACAATAATGTATAACCTTATTTTTAGTGTACGTTTAATTATATAGGAAAATTAATCAATTAGCTTGTATAGAATTATACGATAAAATTAAAAAGTAACCTTATTTTAGACACTATGGACATCTGGATTAATCTTATTATATAGTTGTATAGCAAATACTACTACTACTACTACTACTACTACTACTAGCACCGCGTCTTACTACCCATTCGGGCTACACGCACTTACGCTAATGTGTAATAGTAGGGTGGTTGTGAGATTAAATGGAGGACATACAGTTTAACGTGGGATCCGAACCACGGTGGAGGCCTGAGCATTCCACATATTCACAAGTTGTGATTAATACACGTCTTGGCAGAAGTGAAATAAGGAACCCCGGACCTCCAGTACAGAAGTTCGACACCTTACCCCTAGACCACCAGGCCAACCTGTATAAGCAAATAAAACTATACATAGCTTTATAATGTCTTAAAGTAAAGATCTATTTCCTTATCAAAACATAAGACAGAATAATTAATAGTGATTTAATTTCATCTAGCTTACCTTCCTGAGTGAAATATCTTGAAGAAGAAAATGGCTTATAAAATATGCTATGTGTAATAAAATGTGTTTAAAAAAAATATAACTGAGTTTTAACATTACCATACGATGGGAAAAATAGCATAATCAACAGATGAATTAGTTCTGATGGTGAATAAGTTAAAAGCGAGGGTGGGCCTGAGGGCGGGTTTAATCAATTGATGGGTGGGTTAGTGGGTGGGGGAATGGTGGGACTATTGCATGCTGTATGGATACATTGTTATGCTATCAGAAATACGGGACTTTTTGTTAAGGAGTTTAACTCAACAGTGTTTATATTCATAACAATAGCTATCCTTTTCTCGTTGTACAAGGTAGTTGTTTATATTTGATTGTTTATTTATTGTATATAAAGATCTCGGGTTATTTGAGAAGGAAAATACCGTCTTACATTTTGTGTATGGTTTGATATACAAAAACTGACAAGAAATATAATTCAGTGAATTATCTATAATCTTTAATAGTAAAAAAAAAGAAGAACATATTAAACATAACTTATTTTTAAAACTGTCGTTTAAACTAGCATAAGAACTACTTCCCAATTATTTCTGTTTTCGTTTATTTTCTTATCTATAAGTTTGCGTAAAACTAAGTATATAAAATATAAATTTAATTTATCTGGTATAATTGTGTTACTTGGAAGGTATATATATTTTAGTAGCCTAAACACATTTTATTCCAGAAATATTCGACTAACCAAACATAAATTTTGAGATTACACAATTCTTTTCTGTGCTTAGAAGATTATTTATATTACAGTAACACCTACCATACCCGCACCTCTAATATCCGAAATTCAGTATATCTAGAACGCTTAAACTAATTTTTGTTTTATATTTTTTTCAGTAGCTGAACTGCCAAATAAATGTTTTACGTAAGTAAAACCTTTATTTGTTAAGATATAAACGTAATTTAAAAAAATTTAAAAACTTTTTTTAGACTTTTTAGAAGAAATGATAAATTTAGTTTTGTTGTGTATTTATTTAACATTATTAGATTGAGTAACCATTTATTTAAATACTTACTTTATGTAATGCACATGCATGTACAAAAATACTATATATGTTAAGTAAATATATGCATATATATATTACCTTTTAACTCTTCAGGGGGATATTAATTTCATAACATAAAATTTGCTAATCCGAAAAGGGTTCAACACTCTTTATTTAAATTATCAACGGTTTTAATGTATTTCTTTTGTGAAAATGTTGTAAAAATATTATATTATAAAACATGTTAAATAAATCAAGGTCAAACAGTGAAACAAACTAAAAATCTAATTCT
The DNA here is from genome assembly GCA_901482245.1 of Timema douglasi. NCBI lineage: Eukaryota > Metazoa > Arthropoda > Insecta > Phasmatodea > Timematidae > Timema > Timema douglasi. The sequence continues at coordinate 43,902 of CABEEJ010001526.1, forward strand.
TTATTTTTTAGGTAATTTATTTGATGTGAACTTACATTAATTTGCTATGTATTCTGTAAAATTTATAGTCTCACCTTAAGTTTTTCCAATTTCTAACTAATCTAATAGTGCTACATCTTAATTAAGTAAATTGTTATTAAATATTTTTGGACACTGTCGAGTTACCCTGGACACTAGGTACAGCCCGGGTGAGGAAAGGGTCAGGATTCCTCTCAGATTCATCCGGCGATGTCGGCAGAAGACGATACCCAATACCGCCATGCAAAGAACTATCAACAGCTCCTTCAGACACATTCCTGTAAATCTTCAACCCAAGTTCAGTGTCAGGAAAAGATGGCTCCACGTCTCCTTTCGATGACTCAGATTGCGATATTGATGAGTCATCGACTGGTCCAAGCTTCGATGCAAGCCGTGTCGGCGTCACTGGTTTGAAACCGGTCGCTGGCCGGGAACCGGGAACTATTCTGACGTCACTATCACGGAACTTTGGAGGAAATCTTTCCGAGAGAAACTTTTGATAGGCTTGCAGAAGAACTTCATTCGTGCTTATAGCATCGGATAAATGTTTCAGATTTTCTGGATCGGTTGATTTGTAAAGTTGAGGCTGAACTGTAGGAGATCGTGTTGAAACAGCTGACGTGTTTGATTGAAATTTCGGAAGAGAAGCGCTTTCAAATAGGTTGGTTTGCTTCGGAATGTCAAGGTGGTGACTAGTATTGCAATTTAGAAATAAACTAGGAGATGATTGGTGGTGGGCTGTACTTCTATTTGCAAGGGCTGAGCTAACTTTCAATAGGTCTGAAATATCAGGTAGATTACTGTTTGAAATAGTTCCATTACTTAACAAATTGTGTTGTTTGTTTCTTAACACGACCCCCACGATTAAAGGTTCTAGGGTTTTGAAAGTTTGTGGTGACAAACCTTGTCCTGTTTGTTGTGACGAACTTATATTACTTGAATAATTCTGCCTTGAATTTAATACGTCTTTTGGGATTTTATGATTAGACAGGCCTACTATTGGGATGTTAGTCACTGATGAGTTTGTAGATGAATGGGAAGGTTGTAACACAGTTCTGTTTACGTTGGTACCATTTTGTGATTTTGGTGAACTTGAATAGAACTGATATTGATGGAACTGTTGGTGCAAACTACTCTTTTTGATCGGCTCAGTGTAAGAATAATGATAAAAGCTATGAGTGCTGTTTGTTGGCGAAGCATTGTCAGAGTAATTTGACAAATGATATATTTCGTTATAATCTTTTATGGGAACCACGTGGTGGATATTATTATCGCCTGGGGCGTACGCGCTGCCATTTAAAAGACGTCCTTGAGACACGCAGGAGCACATTTGTAGAGTTGTTAGTTGTATGATGAACATTAGCGGAAAAGACGGTAACATTGTTAATGTGATAAATTCCAAACCAGAAGGTTAATATAATATATAAATCACTGTCCAAAAACTCTTAAGAATACACTTTAATATAAATTATTAAGATTAGATTTTTAAAGTTTTTCTGTTTTTGTTGAATCACTGCAAACGTTAAATAGTTCTTTGTTTTTAATAATGAACGAATTTATTTTCAGAAGATAAACTACGCGCACAGAAATATTGAAAATGTCCTTAGTTAACTAATATCTGCTTCGCGTACTTGACTTTACTGCACAAGCGCAAGCAATATACTGAGGTAATAACAATTTTGTAGTGGAACCTCATCGAAATAACCTACTGCCTTTTCAGCTTGCGGTTTTCCACCTCTGAAATCATCTCCCAACTCCACCTCTGAAATCATCTCCCAGTTACAATGAAGGTCAAGAACACATTACTGTCATATTTCCATACACGGGTTTTCCTAACTACTTATTGTGCTGTTTTATTTTTGCTATTCTTAACTCGTCTCTACCGTGCAATTAAAGGTTTTAATTGGTTATTTTTACCAAAACATTTTAAAGTGCACAGGAGAAAAAACCACTGGTTGTAACTAACATTTGTAATACTACCTAAATATACACTTAATATTATAGTAGGTGACCTGGCGGTCTAGGGGTAAGGTGTCAGACTTCTGTGCTGGCGGCCGGGGTTCAATCCTCGGTCCCAGCAAAGATTTATCTGATTACCAAACCCTTCCTTCACCTCTGACAAGACATCTTGTGAATTTGGGGAGTGCCAGGCCTCCACCGTGGTTCGGATTCCACGTTAAACTGTAGGTCTTTCATCTCACAATCACCCTACCATTACACATTAGCGTAAGTGCGTATAACCCGAACGGGTAGTAAGACGCGGTGCTAATAATAATAATAATAATAATTTAGTCCGACATCTTATCTCGGTCGGTGGCGTGTCTGTCTGTCTATTAAACTTAGGGTCCTGGGTTCTATTCCTAGCATGGCCGAAATAATTATCAATGGGGAAATCTGGGTTTACTCTTTCACAGTGATGAATTAATGGCCGGGCATCGGATGTTGTGTCTGTCCTAGTCCTAAGATAGATTATAAGACATTATGAAGCTACGACAGGGCTAGCAAGCCGGGAGTGGAAAATATATGGCTCGAATAAATAACTGACCCAGGCCATAGACTGGAAACAATAATGGATGGAAATAAATGCTAGTAAATTTAAAGTGAATGCTTCAACATTTCATAAAAATAATAATTTTTCAAAATAACTAGTTCACCTTTGTACAGTGGTCGCTAACACGATGCGTTCTTGGGTGAAAACTCGCCGGAATGTGTCATCCATCCACCCATACCGTATTTATTTGTTGTTTTAGAGACATTTTATAGAATAATTACAATGATTCATCATTTTATGAATTTTTTAGTAGTTTAAAGAATAAAGGGAGAGGGTATTAATCTATAGGGACTGTACCAACATTTTCATGGAGTAATAATGAGGGGGGAAAAATCATTATTAATAGACACGTGAGCTAAGGCATCAACCTAATATGGATTCTAATGGGAGGTCGAGATTCGATTCCCAGCCGCGACAAATACTCAGTGGCGTTAGCCTGCAATCAAGCCATACCGACAGAGCGACCGCCGTCTGTTGGCGATGATAGCGAAGACTTTACATCACAACGAACCCTCTTACCATTAGTTTTTCCAAACCGGAGCCGTTACTTTTTTCCGTTCAAGTAGCTCCTCATTTCTTCTCATAAGGTTGAGTTGACCCCGTTCCAGACCAATTGATTCACAGAAAATCAGCAAGCGCCGAGAATCGAACCCAGGACCTCCGGATCTGTAGCTAGGAATTCTGACCATTAGACCATAAAGCCTGTCAACTGAAGATTAATCAACTTATATAAGTAGAAGTATAACACGCAATCTATTTCAATGCAAATTTATGGAGTTTTTTTTTAAAATTCCCAGCCAACTTCGATAAATGTTCTACCTTCAAAAATAATGTTCTATTTTCTGCTATTCAAACCTCACCAATCCCACCCCTTGGAAACGTTTAACTCTTTGAATATCTCCCCTCCCTTTCTTCTTCCCCCCCCCCCTCATCATAACAGTTCCCTCCCCCTAGCGGAGGCTTGTAACATCAGTGTTTTTTCCCACCCCCGCTTATATTCCCGCCTACCTCCTCCACTCCACCCCCTCAACCAACTTAATACCCCGGCTCAGCCATGCATTCGGTAAAACTATTCAGAAATACGCACAGTATTCGAGACTCGAGCTGCTTCAATCTCTATGGAATCCCACCTATATATCTATCTCTTTCCCATCTAGTGCCTCATCCCTTCCTTCCTATTAGTTATCTCTTCCTCTTAGTCTGAGTTCACATCTCAAAGAGAATTTAGCCCCATCTACAGACTACGTGTGCGTAAGATGCGTAAGAAAACGACTACGTCCAAACAGATGGCATTGTTTGCAGAGTCCATAGCCCAGAGTCCTTAGTCCTCACCACTACGTAGAAGTTGAACCAACTTTTAACTTTCTAAGGATTATTTGATACGGACTGTTAAGAACTACTTATCACAGCGAAGTAAATATTATGTCTGCGCGCGCATTGAAATGAAAGCACCAATGGCAGCGAGTTCTAAGAACGGAAATATTTCAGAAATTTTTAAAACTCCGGGAAGCTTGGAATCTCAGAAACAGTTTTCTGAGAAATAACAAGCTGTCAGAAAGAGTGTCGTCACTTTGGCAGGTTAAACTTCACATTAGTAGTCTTTATAACCTCTGTTTCACTGATCATGTCTACTTGCACCTTTATCCAGACAATTTTCTTTCGAGGACGTAGTTTCCAACCTTCACATTGGTTGGTACGATCACGTGATTAAAGATACGGACTGTTTGAATGCAATTTCCATTTATAAGGGCGTAAGGACTATACGGATGGGGATCTTAGGGACTCTGTAGATGAGGCTTTATTGTTAGAAAGGAAAATGGCTTATAAGTTAACCTGAATTCCCATAAAACGTTCTTTGAGATAATTTGAACCGCCTTAGCCCAAACAATTTGTAAATTGAGTCCAAGAGAAAAAGTACCATATGCCAATTTATATAAAAACTACTGTTCCCGCGGATTTGTGGTTAGTGGTGTTCAACCACAAGTCTAGAAGACACCGTTTCGATTCCAGGATGCACTGAAGAAGATATTTACCATTCATACGGGACTGTCCCGTTATACAATTAGTGAATATCTAGACACTAGGGATAGCAGTGTAGTATTAAGGCAGGCACACATTATAGCGTCTTGGAAAATATTTCCTATTTGAGTTTCCCTCCATTTTAATACAAAATAATGTTGACATGATCCGATTCAGTTTGACACGCACGAGTTTGCGCTAACATTTATAAAACCAAAACAGGTACTAGGCCAATACGATGATCTACAGGCACGTGTGTGACAAACTTTAGATGCCCTGTCCTAGGTTATGTTAGTTTGAAAATATTGTGTTGACATAGTATATTTGTATATAGAAAGGTTGCGTGAAATATCCATTTAAAGTAATTACATAACTCTAAATTAAGACTCTGACAAGAAGTGTATTAATCACAACTTGTGAATGTGAGGAATGCCAGGCCTCCACCGTGGTTCGGATCCCACGTTAAACTGTAAGGTCCTCCATTTCATCTCACAGTCAACCTAACATTACACATTAACGTAAGTGTGTATAATCCGAACGGGTAGTAAAACGTGGTGCTAATCATAATTTTACTCAAACATTATATTGACCCATTTCACCCTTTTATGACCCAAATAATCAAAATATTGATCCGATTTTCCCACACAAATAAAGTGCTCAAAATTAAAAACTATTTTGAAAGTTTGCTTATTAAATGTTAATATTTATTATTATTATTATTATTATTATTATTATTATTATTAGCACCGCGTCCTACTACCCGTTCGGGCTGTACGCACTTACGCTAATGTGCAATGGTAGGGTGATTGCGAGATGAAATGGAGGACCTACAGTTTAACGTGGAATCCGAACCACGGTGGAGACCCGGCATTCCTCACATTCATAAGTGGTGATTAACACACGTCTTGTGTTTGAGTAATAATTTATATAAAATGTGTATCTTTCGCAAAATTGTTTAGGGCTCAAGTAGAACAATTACTATCTACTAGAATAGAAAGTAATTAATGACAATGTAAAACAGTCTTACATTTATTTACAAAAATTATAAATATTGGAACCCATTTCAGTGGCCACCTGATCTAACGGGCTACTCTTGTGTTACTGATAATGACGGGGAAATTGAGGTTCGAATCTCGTTAGGGTGTACTAGGTTTTTACTAAAATGGTTTTCCACACTCTCTCCACACAAATATAGGTACACTTCCTATAAATATAACCTTCTTAATCCCTAAAACCAATAGTTGAATTAGTTTATAATCGTATATCTCGGACGGTTAGTAACTTACGGTGCTAAAAATAAAAATTGGAAAGTATTTAATGTTCTCAAACTATGTATTATTTATTTAAATTATTTAAACAATGAAATATTTATTTAAGCTACAGTACAACATATCAAGAATAAACTAAGTTTTGGAGAAGTAAATCAATTGGATGACATAATAATAATAATAATAATAATAATAATAGCGTTGTGCGTTTTGTTTATTTTGCTAATCGTCGAACTTTTTGTGAACACCCCTTAACAGTCAAGACTGGTTAGAAACTAAAGGGAATGACGGGCGAAGAGGGTGGGGTGTATGTGGGAGTTGAAAGGAGAAGGAGGGGGAGGGAGGAGTTATAGAGACAGGTATCGACGACGTGACGTCACAACCCTGGGAACCTGAACATTCTGTCAAGTTGTACCTAGCTGCACTTTACATACATAGTGTATTTGTATATGTGTAGTTTTATTTATTAGGCGTAATAAACCGAGTCTTATTAGAACCAAATTATTATATCAGCACACGACTTACGAGCTAACCTAACTTTAGAACAGGCACAACACTTAATATCCAGGCCATTAATTCGTCTTCACCTCAATTCAACCTATTATTATTATTTAGCACCGCGTCTTACCTCCCGTTCGGGTTATACGCTTATAAGTACTAATTACACTAATGGATTAAGAATTGGGAGTGTTGAATTAGAGGAAGTGAGCCCTCATTTGCGTGGAGGGAGAGTGGAAATCCATTTAGGATAAACCATCCCCAGTTCACCCGACCGAGATTCGAACCTTGATCTCCCCGTCCTCGGTGGTCTAGCTCAACACGACTAACGCGTTAGCCGACTACACCACCGAGGGGGGTAATTCAACCTATTTAAACATGAGTTTTTCAGCCATACCGAGGACCAAACCTTTTTCTCAATAGGAAGGAGTGCAGCCAACATACAGTGTAATTACCACTTCTTTGGTTTTACATGACAGCTAAGAGATGGCATCAGTAATGCCAACATTGTCTGAAAGTAACTTTTGTCAACATATTTGGAAATAATTATTATTTACTAATTACGAATATTATTATCACTAAAAATATGACCAATCACTTTTAACAATACTTCTCCAAAGATTACAGTATAATTTTATTTACCACAATCAAATTTAATAAAAAAAAGTCTATTAAATTCATTCTAGTTTTTCTTTTTCTTTTTATTCTTGTGGCAATTACAGGTTAACCCGCTTCGGTGGCGTAGTTGGCTAACGCGCTAGTCGTGTTGAGCTCGACTGTTGAGGACGGGGAGATCGAGGTTCGAATCTCGATCGGGTGAACTGGGGGGGGTTCCTAAATGGTTTTCCACCCTCCCTACACGCAAATGCGGGTTCACTTCCTCTAATTCAACCTTCCCAATTCCCAATATATTAGCGTAATTAGTACTTAAAGAGTATAACCCGAACGGGTAGTAAGACGCGGTGCTAAATAATAATAATTACAGATTAAATAGAGCGTGAAATTTTACATTTAATGGTATTATATTCAGTTATTAATATTTTTATAGCTGCCATCGCATATCTTTAACATAAATAAATGGTTTGTGATAATAAAGAGAAAAAAATATACAAAATGTTTGTGAAATAATATAAATATTAAATTTTGTAAACACGAGTATTAATACAACTCGCCGTACAACCTGCAAAAAGTTCCCTTACGTCATCAACTGGAAGCATAGCTTCTATCCAGTGGCCATATTTGTGTTCAGCATTTAGGGACACTTTTAACGTTCTCTTGCTTTTAATAATTAATTAAAATTAAACAGCTAAAGAAAACTTCAATACTAAACAACCAACCAAACGGCTATTCTCATAACCAAAATCTAACAATTTTAAATATACATTATAACAGTGAACTATCGTATAAAATACAGTTAATAAAACCACGTGCGTGAGTCAACAAGTTGAAGAACAAAATATTGTATAGTTGATTGTATTTAGGCGTGTCTATGCTACCGTTAATAATTTTATTACAAATTTGAATAATACAGCGTATTTTTTAAATATTAACTCGGCAACTTAGTAATCTGTGTGTTCTTTTGTGAATATTATTTCAGTGTATGAGCGTATTATCATTGGAAAATATACGGTTTTTTAGTGATCTTTGAATAATTATTTATCTAATATAACATTAAAGCGTGCGATAAAAAAAATTAGCGAGTGTTTCTCAGTGATCGATATACATTATTCGAAAATTTAAGTGTATCAAGACTATAAAATAAATCTTTTAACCCCCAGATTGTGTTGTGTTGCCCTGTAGGCTAAACCTCGAGTTTTAGGATTTTTATAGTATTCCAAAAAAATCTGTGAAGTGTAATAAAAAAATACTCGCGAGTATTTCTCCAGGGTTGATAAAATAAATACCAGGCTAAGACTTTAAGGTTTTGTAGTATTATTAGAGACTTTGTTATAACTGTTTAAGAGTAGGTCTAGTGAATCTAATCCCGCACAGCGACGTTAGTAATTTTGTTAGTTTATTAATTGTCTTTTACAAATTCATTAATATAACGGTGATATATTAAGATTTTCGTACAACATAATTCCCAAGTTTTCTTCTGGTTCTTTAATTTCATTTTACGTTGTCCATGATTATGGTATTTTTATACCAAATCATGTCGGAAGAATATGAATCAGCATCATTCTAGTGGCTGATTATCACAAGGAGTAATGGGACTGAATCAAGATAAGGCTTAGATTATACATAACCTTGAAATAAAAATAATTATATTCTTCATAAACGTTGTAACTAGAACATTTTCATTACTTTATTAAACCTTATTGGGAGATGCTAACCCATTAATTCAATTTTATTACCTAATTTACAACACTGTTGATCTTTAAGCCTTGTTTTTGTCCTTAATTTTTTGTATCCAAGTTTTGTAACTAAACTGTAATATTTTATATGTGTATTTTAAATTGGTCGTCAACCCATGTTTTAGTTCAATGTTTTATCAATTTATTGAAAATTTTTATATATGACATTTTGTTGCTCATTAAAAGCAAAATAAAATCAATATTTTGAATATTAAAAGATACTTAATCCATTTACCAATTTTAAAATTATTTAACTAATTAAATTGAAAATCTATATATTTTGTTATAGCTATTCCTGAGTTTTCTATCTAAGTCTTAACTTTAATTACTACCACACCTCACTTTAAACTACTTTAGAATGTGTTCTAAAATGTTCTAATAGTGTTAAAAAGGTTTATGAAAGTGTTTTTTCTCTACGTGTAATATTACACATTTAGATTTTTCACATTTATAATGTTATTGTTAATACTATTAACAAATAATAATTTGTAAAATAACAAAACAAAACAAATATTAAAAATTATTAATTTATATTAATAAAAACTAATATGGGATTAAATGCTTTTTTTTAAAATTTTAATATTGTGGAAATAATTAATAATTAATGCTAGGCCTAACATCAACATATCAAGGTCAACAATCAATAAAAAAACAGTCATATATGTTTCTTATATAGAAATTATATTTTGACTGTCTGAAGTGACAGCTGATAAACACATGCTTTTGAAGATCATATGGTTCGGCGTAGGGATACATATTTTGGTCTAGTTACATTTCAAAGCTGTCAGTCAGCACCAAAGAAGCCATGGGAGAACTGTAACTAAGGACTAGCCTCTATTTAGTTACGAGCTTAATAATTTTAACGGATTAAAGAAGAGTCTAGTGTGTCAAGTAAGTATTAACATTATTAAATTGGAACATTATTTTCTTGGAGATTGGCACAATTTAAAAGCGCACCTGTGATGTGCAGATGTGCAAAGGCATCAATCTCGTATAGTCTGGTGACTTAGAGGTCGAGGATAAAACACCACCTTGGATGTATTGAGAGTGTTTTTTCTTCTTCTGTGTGGTCTCCCACTCTCCTTCCACGCAAATGTGAGCAATTTTGTTTTAAATTGTTCCTGCCTAATCCCTACTGAAATAGCGTGGTTAAAATTTATGTAGTCCCGATGCGATGGGGAAAAATAGATCTTGCTGACGTAGATCTTGCTCAGTGCTAGAAGGAACCAAGGTTACACTCCCGTAGAGGGCGTTGAGGGGTTTTTTCATCTTTAAAAAAAAATTATGTTTAACAGTTTCTTTATACAGTTAAGGCTACAAATATATTTTATTTATTTTTATTTAACACCGCGTCTTACTAACTGTTCATGCTATACGCATCTGTATTGATTACGCTGGTGAATTAGGAATGAGTAAGGTTGAATTTAGATGAATTATTCCCGATCTGCGTATAGGGAGAGTGTAAAATCATCAAGGATAAATCACCATCATTACAACCGACCGGAATTCGAACCTCCTAACAACTGTCAAGGTCTTTGAATATAATCTCCACAAGAAAATATATTTAGGCTAGGGATGTAAGAAACTAAAGTTTAAGTAATTTTTTTCCAGTTTTTATAGATTTTTTTTTAAATAAACAAAATATTGCTTCAGTAGCAACGAGTAGTTTAATTTTCTTCACACGATGATATCAACAGTTGTTGAATATCTGTCATGAGCATAGTAGTCTTATATGAGAAATTTATAAATGAAGAGAACACATCATTAAATTTCAGAACACCATTAAGAGAAAATATTCAACAAATGTTGATATCAACAAGTGAAAAAAAAAAATTAAACTCTATATGTCTAAGTAAGAATTACAATAGAGTCTCGGAAACGCGACACTCGATAACTCGACATTCCGTGTAACTCGACACGCGCACGTGCACAGTTGTTGGCGTCAGTCATAACAATCCAAGGTCATTCAACTGTATAACCTCTCAGTTTGTTTAGTAATTCGAGTGGAACAGTCCTGCTATTGTGTTTTTAAAAGTGCTGTGTCTGTTAGTTTTCCAATTCACTAACGTGTTATTTGAATTAATACAATATTATATGTACAGTACTGTACTGCATTTCTGTATATTACACGTATGTATATACACCATTATATTAACACGTAATAGATTGTACTTTACGTATATTACCGTTCCTGTACCGTACAATACTACAGTACAGTACTATACATATTATATTCGATACTGTACTGTGATTCAGCCTTGTTTGGTAAACAGGACATAGTAAACTTGCATCTTATGCGAGTTCATTCGTAAAACTCGACATTTCAATAACTCGACATCATTTCAGTCCACATTAGGTCGAGTTTCCGAGACTCTACTGTATTTGATTTATTTTGACCAAAAATATGTTTTGATGTAAAAACTACAAAAAAAAAAATACTGCCTCGTGTTCTCTACACTTCCACCTTAATATTTATTTAATTTTCCAAACCAGATCAATATTTTGTCAATTCTAGTTCCTTCTTTTTTTTTAAAAAAAAAACAATGTTTTTTTGCTAGGGTAGTAGGATGTGCGAAAGGGATGCGCTTTGTTTCCTCCCCTCTCCCTTCTTACCGCCCCTATTCTACAGCGGAGACGGTGGTAGGTTCAGTGTTATTGGAAAGCACTTCCGATTCTTTCTGGAGACAGTCGGGTCTGGATGGTCGGGTGGCGCGCCCGCAACGGAGGTGTCGTCACGTGAGACCGGGGCGAGAGACGGTATTGGATAAGAGGGACGTGTCACGTGACCCGCGGCGGGACGTTTGTATTATAGAACCTGTCGCCATGAAAGAATTAACCGCGAGGGAAAACTAGTTAATATTTCTCTTGACGTTTATTTATTTTCGAATAGGTGAGTACCTTGTGGTTTCCTTGCATCACACACACACACATTTATTTGTATTTAATTCACAATAAAACAAAAAATTGTACATTTGTACAGGCATATCAAACGTGTGGCCTTAGCCATGATATTGTGCGGCCCGCGAACCTTTTGGTGAATTATCATGCAATGAGAACCCATTCTTTATATATATAAACGTCGAGGAAATACAACATTTTAGAATGTGATATTAAGAAATTTGGCAAGATTTGGAGAATGCAATTAATCACAACTTGTGAATGTGGGGAATGCCCAGGCCTCCACCATGGTTCGGATCCCACGTTAAACTGTAGGTCCTCCATTTCATCTCATAATCACCCTACCGTTACACATTAGCGTAAGTGCGTATAACCCGAACGGGTAGTAAGACGCGGTACTAATAATAATAATTGGCGAATGCATTATGGATTAAAGATCAAAGCTATTATATTTAATAATTATGAGTATAGCCGCGTCACTTTACAAAAATACCACCTAAGTCGGTCTTGCATTATGCACCAATAACTTTGGCGATACAATGTTGAAGGAAAACTATATTCGGGGGTGTGCGAATAAAAAAGGTTGAATGTCACTGGTATAAGGCGTCTATTTCACAAGGAACCGGATTGTTAGTGAACGATAAGGTTGGGGTTCTCATCTACGCTAGATGCACTGGGAAGGGTTTTTTCCACACGCGATCTATACTCTAAGTTTTCCAAACTCTTCTTACGACAATGTGGATGCATTTTCCCAAACAATTTTACTCATCGTTGCCTTTAATTTTTAATTATTATATTAATTGTACACACTCATAAGTTAATTATAAATTATATGTTAGTTAAGTTAAATAAAAGGCACTGGCTTTAACTCCACTCTAATAAAGACGATTATGATATCCATTATTATTATTATTATTATTATTATTATTATTATTGGGATTACCCTTATGTTTTTAACATTCCTAATGGTAGACTTTCTTGCCAATATGTTCCCTAAAAGTAAATATTAATACTGTATCATATTTTTCTTGCTTTCCTCATTATTTACCTTAGTTTGTTTATACCGGACCCACGATCAACTTAACGTTAACTTAAAGTTAACATAACGTCACTTAACGTAAAGGATATCCTCGGGTTTTAAAATGAAAGCGATCACGATGGAGTTATCTTAACGTGAGAGATGTTCTGGGAGGTTTTTCACTTTAAGTGAACGTTACATGAAGGGTATCACGTGATCTAGCCAGCCAATCACTATGCGAGTGACGTCTACAGGGATATTTAGTAATTCCTTTGTTGGTTTTATGACAGGGTTTACTCTTTAGTTTAAGTTTTAGTGATCAGACGTGGAAACAAAATAACTAAACTAAAATAGGAAAGTTAAATATATAAAAAAAAGTTTAATAACATATATTTATTTTATCTATTGAAAACTGTAAACATTCACAGATCAAAACACATAGGTACTCTGGAATTTAGACGTTTGGCTCGAGTATTTACGTTAAGTTAAATGAATCGTGATGACACATCTGTTTTATTAAGTTAAGTGAACCTTAAGTTAACGTTACGTTAAGTTAACGTTAAGTTGATCGTGATCCCGGCATTATTGTAGCCATCTGTATAGAAGGATGATGTATTTATGGTTTATCTTTCAAACCATCTGTTATTTTTGTGTCTTCAGTGTTATTCTGTTATAGATCTCGACTGTTTCTAAGACTTTAATAAAGGAAAATTAAATAAAAATTAAATGAAATGATTATTACAAACTATAAGATTGAAATTGAATTAAAATTACTGTGATGGCAAGGCCATATATTTAGTAACACTTACTTCGTAATATTACAATATGAAATACATTTCATTGTTGCATTTTTCGGGAGTGGTGGTGACTCTACTAACCAGCTAACTGATTTTCTTTGTTGCATAATATGAGACCGACCATAATGGATGAAAGAGATACATGCTAACCACATCAATAATTTGTAAAATGGGGCAAAGACTGGCTTTATTTATTTTTTAAAATAAATTCAATGATTCCTAATACTCTTTTATTTCAATATGCAAGTTTAAAGTAGTTACCAAGCAGGAATAACAATATAAGTGACTTTCTATTCTAAAAAAAAACCTCTAGTCTTCAAATAGCAAGCTCTAAAATAATTATGGAAATATCAGAAGAAGAAAAAAAACGGTAAAGACAAGAACTCAAAATCACTCACTCATTATTTATATTCAACCTCTTTTATTTCTTTTTAAACTTTTTCAACGGAGCCTTCCCATTGTACTTTGTAGCGTTTTAATTATAGATATCCTTCGATACAGCAGGGAGGAAATTTGCCTTTCCTGAAACTTCGTGAATTCTGAATAACTTATGGGCAATTTTACATTCGCAATTCTTTTTTTAAAAAAGTTTTATTTTTTTCTACATATTTTAAAACTATAATTTTCTTATGAGTATTTTAAAAATAAGTTGGCGAATAATAAATAAGAAACAAATTAATCCCTGAAAATGAATAATTTCTGTTTGGTTGTTAAAAACAAGAAATAAAAAAAAAAGATATATTATCTTTTAATTTATTATTATCTATTATTTTCTTTACCTTTTTAGTGAGTTCGTGTAGTTTTTATTTTATTTTATTTATATAATATACATTTATTTATTTATTTAAAAGGAAATTTATATTTATAAATTAAAGAGCTTGAATTAAAGCTAAAAGGTTAATCGGCATTACACTACTTTACTAATGTAGGAAGTATAAAGTAAATTATCGGAATTAACTTACAGGCACAGTAAGGAATTATAGACTACTGGGCACACACACGCCATTTATCTTGAAAGGTATAAAAAGTCATACCTTGATGAATTACACCATGGCCCTATTTTATACGCTGCAACATATTGGAACCATGCAAAGAAATCTAGCTACTTTACAGGTTAAACAAAGGGTACTAGTGGGCCTCCCCCCCTTTTTTTTAAATGTTCTAATATAAGTATTTCTTCTCTTTTTCTAGTTTTATAATAATTTTCATAAATAATCCATCTCAGTGCCCTCATGATCGAAGGCGTTACCATCGCAATAGATTAGACTGCCAATGTGAAAAGGGGGGGGGGGGTTTCCTAAATAATTTCCTATTCTTTCTCCCGCAAATTCGTATACTCTAAATTCAACCTTACACATCCCAAATACAGTAGCGTAATTAGTATATGGGCGTGTAATACGAATNGATCATAAAAACATACAATAGAATATCATAGTCATTGGATAAAAATGTTTTGTCTATTACAATAATTGGTAATTCAATATTTAAAAATAATTTACATAAACTTTTCAACCCCATAAGATAAAAAAAGAGTATTTAAGATAACGTCAAAAGTAACAAAAAATATATTCGCAATAGAACAAACAATATACATTTGTATGTGGAAAACAAAAGCGAAGCGAAGACAGATAAATAATGAAAGTAAGTTTGAAAAACTTTGTAAAAAAATAATAATTCAAGTCGGAGGTTTAAGTAGGGAGAAAACTGCCCGATGGTACTGTACATGAAAATTTGAGTAAGCACAGTGAATCATTCACCCGCAATAATTATTTGTCGAGGGTTTTCTAATTTTTAAACCAATTAATTTTCATGGCTCGCTACATTTTATAATAAACGTGCTTAGTCATTATATTGATTTAACAAACAAGAAATACCTTATTTTAAAATGGTAAGATAGAGGAATGTTTGAATAAAACTATTATTATTTAAAGATACTACAAAATATAATTTTAGTCGTATGTAAAAACTTCCTCTAAAGAGCCACTTTTAAAATTAATAATTAAGTAAGCCTAATTGATTAGTCCCTAACTATATGCTACAAGCTAATTACTACTTGGAAATATATTGAAATTTTCTATTTTAAACCGATATTCTGCTAAAAGTTTTCCCATAAATGTGAGTATACATCCTTTAAATTCTACCGACCCCACCGCTAGCCCCGGAGTGTAATTAAATGTGTACAGCACGAACGGGTATTAAAACCTAAGAGTAAAAGAAAATGGTATTAAAAATTTGGAAAACGCGAGCTATTATCTGGATTTTGCATGTCCTACTTCTGCTTATTAAAAAGATTCATAATATAAATATCATATTTGATCTTCACTTATCGTAGATATCTTAAATTAATAGGGTAGGTACCTATTAATATAATAGCATGCATAATTAAATTATGTATGCCATAAATTTTATCATATTAAGGTGGGATGGAAGGGTATGTGAGAAATAGCGAGTTTTTTGCATTTTTTTTATGGAAAAAGATTTTTTTTTGTCCAAAATAAATAACACATTCCTCCAGTACAAACAAAAATATTTAATTTTCTTCATATGGTGACCCAAACATTTATTGAATATTTGTCAAGGATGTCTTGGAATTTAATGACAACTTTTTATCATCATTAAAAAAGTTTCCACTAGGCCACTGAAGTTGGTTTGAAACTTTCGGTTTATTTGCGGTGCCTTTGGCACAATAAACTGACACCTGTTTCGATGGAATATAAATTTAGGAAATCCATATTTATCAGCATGATGGTTAAATTTAAATGTAAAATATATATATAATAATATATATATATCGAAACAAATCGAAAAGAATATTATGTGGTTAAATGCGCAAAACTTCCTGCGCAGTTAACGTTTACACGCATGACACCAACTCAAATCGGAATGAATTATTAATTTAAAAATGTATATTTATATGTTCGGGAATGTGATGTTTTTCTTAGTGCCTCGACAGATAAGGTAGGTTCTAAAACTACTTTTAAGTAAAGCTCTATTTTGTGGTGATAATTATTAAATTTATGTGGACTAACATAACAGGTATTTAACTTTCATGACGTAAATTTTTATATATTTCTAACAATTATATTGAACAATAGTGAATATTAAATTACAATTTTCAAACCAATGAATTGGATCGATTCACCATTCAACTATATGGAACACCCAAATTTTTTTTTAATGTGTTTATATAAAACACATTTTAAGGTCTAGTACAATCTGATTACAGCAGATCTCTAGCTACTCGTATTTATAGCTATTTGAAGTTTATAATCTAGAATCAAACCGGATGTAGATTGAGTCTAAGAACGAGTGTTTAAAGATTATTTATTAAGATAATGGTCAGCATATGTATTGGTACTTGATATGTGTGTTTATTTATTCCTGTGGGTGACCTGAAGGTCTAGGGGTAAGGTGTCAGACTTCTATGCTGGCGGCCGGGGTTCGATCCTCGGTCCCGGCAAAGATTTATCTGATTACCAAACCCTTCCTTCACCTCTGACAAGACATCTTGTGAATGTGAGGAATGCCAGGCCTCCAACGTGGTTCGGATTCCACGTTAAACTGTAGGTCCTTCATTTCATCTCACAATCACCCTACCATTACACATTAGCGTAAGTGCGTATAACCCGAACGGGTAGTAAGACGCAGTGCTTATAATAATATTTATTCCTAAACTTTCGACTTCTATTTTGGACTATCCGTTACTAAAACTACCCTATTTGTTTTGTGTTCATTAAAAAAAGCTTCGCATGGCAATCGATTGGGATTGAAGCCCAGTATTTCGAGTCAGAGTCAGGAGTGAAAACCACTATATCAAAACTATCGGTATTTTGATGTTTAAAAGAAGATATAGATTTGTTTAAAATTACTTTTTCCCCCCCTTCCTTTATAGACCTCAACTCAACCCAACTTTTATCAAACAATTAATTTTTGGTAAAAACCTTATTTGAGAGATAACAAAGTTTATAAATGAACCTTCACACATTCATACGTCAAGTAAGGTGATTTGCAGCTCTAGCTTTTGATAGCTATTTCAACACCTATGAGATAATACACTTACAATATAGTAAGATGTTGATCTTAATTTATATATCTGTACGGTCCCGGCACAGATTTATCTGATTAGCAAACCCTTCCTTCACCTCTGACAAGACATCTTGTGAATGTGGGGAATGCCAGACCTCACACCGTGGTTCGGATCCCACGTTAAACTGTAGGCCCTCCAGTTCATCTCACAATCACCCTACCATTACACATTAGCGTGTGTATAGCTCGAACGGGTAGTAAGACGTGGTGCTAATAATAAAAATAATAATATGTTTGTAAATTGTTAAAGTCTCTTCTTTGAAAATTGGGCTATACCAAAAGTTTTAAAGCCCAAAGACGAACGTTTAGATCAACGCCTTAAGACTTTCAGACCCACGATCCCACTTGCATTTTTTTCTAAGTGCGACGTCTTACTACCCGTACGGGCTATACGCCTATATACTAGTTACACTAAGGGTTCTAGAGATTGGAAAGGTTATAATTAAAGGAAGTGTACCCACATTTTCATGGAGGGAGAGTGTAAAACCATTTTGGAAAAATCATCCTCATTACGCCCAACCGAGATTAGAACCCCGATATCCCCATCATTGGCAGCGTAGTCTATTGTACGAGTAACACGTTAGACCTCGTGAGCACCGAAGCGGTTATTTAGATAAAGTGTATCCACATTTTCGTGGAGAGAGAGAGTGGGGTAAACCATTTGTGTAAGAAATTCCCTTAGTAACATCGGATTGGGATTCGAGCCCCGATCTCTATGTCAACGGCAGTCCAGTCTATTGCAAGAGGGATGACGCCTTGGACCATTCGACCACCGAAGCGGGTCAATAGCGTTATCTCCGTGCCTTGATGTTTCCAGGCTGGTCGCCATGTTCGGCGCCAACTCTACCTCACAACAAGACAACGTCACGGGCCAAGAGGTGATCCGACCTGAGACCTCCCCGTGTGACGTCACGGTTCGTAGGGCAGGTGAGCGAGGGGAGCAGCTCACCATGGGCATCATCGGCTGCCTCCCCGACAACGTCCAGCAGGTGAGGACACCGTTCAGTGTTTGGTGGCTTCTACTGGGTTGTTTGCCTAAATATATGTCCACCGCGTCTTACTGCCCGTTCAGGCTATACGCTCTATATACAAATTACACTGGTGACCTGGTGGTCTAGGGGTAAGGTGTTGGACTTCTGTGCTGGGGTCCGGGGTTCAATCCTCGGTCCCGACACAGATTTATCTGATTACCAAACCCTTCCTACACCTCTGACAAGACGTGTATTAATCACAACTTATGAATGTGGGGAATGTCAGGGCTCCACCGTGGTTCGGATCCCAAGTTAAACTTTAGGTCCTCCATTTCATCTCACAATCACCCTACCATTACGCATTAGCGTAAGTGCGTATAACCCGAACGGGTAGTAAGACGCCGTGCTAATATTAATTAATTAATAATTACTAATTACACTAATGATATTAGGGAGGCTATATTTAAATAAAGTGTACCCACATTTTAGTGTAGGAGTGGAAGACCATTTTGAAAAAACTCGATAAATTCGACCAAGATTCGAACCTCGATCTCCCCGTCATCGGTGGTCTAGTCTACTGCGAGAATAGCGCCTTAGGCCATGCGGCCACCAAAGCGGACTGAAAACTAGTCAAGGGGTAGAACATTAGGGGTGGTTTTTAATTTAAAGTATGCCATCAGTATTTATCGGTTAGTCATTCCTGGTTGTCTACTGAGCTGGCAGATATGTAACCGTCTTCTGAGGTTGACCCGCCATGTATGTGCGGCTACTTTGTCCCAGAGATGTGGTGATGATGATTATGATGATTATGTGGAGCCGGTAGAAGTTTTAAACCTTACCCAACTAAGTCCAACCAACCAGCCCATGGCAACCATATGGACTATTCTTATTGGGGGGAAAAAAATACTTTGGGTTCCACCGGGAATCGAATCCAGGACCTCTATATTAATATCCAGGAATGCATAATATAAACCAAGAGGCCGGCCGTGGTGAGGTTTTGGAAAGGGTAACAACACGAAAATAAGAAAAAGGTAAGAAGGAAGAAGGATAGAAAGACATTTAACACACAAACAAATAAACACACGAGAGTTTGCGTAATTCTCGCATATGTTTTAAACTACAAAATTATGGCCATTACAAATATGTCGTGGCCAGTGGCGGCTCGTAGCTAAAATTAATGGGGGTTCTGTTCCAGAAAATGTTTAGCCTTTGTTTTAAAATTGTGTAAAAGGAAAAAAATACATATAAAAAGAAAATTTATTCAGGAACTTGATATAATCTTAACAAAAAAAAAGAAAACTTTTTACTTACTTTAACTTAAATTGTTAGAGTTCAAGCTTGAACTATTCATTTAAAAATGAAATCCATTCTTCTTGTTTTAATTTGCACAAAAAGTCCAATAATTCTCTCCTTGATCTTTGGATGACAATTGAGGAAATTTTTCTCCATTGAAAGTACTGCAAGTGCATTTAGTCTTTCTGTTAAGTAAAAGAACCGAAAAAAAAGGAATCAAATAGAATAGCTGGAAGCAGAATAATAACCTTATTCTACACTCTTCTACACTTTATCACATTCAAGAATATGGTGCACGGTTTTTAAGCACAACAAGCGCTGAGTAAAAAAGAACTATCTTCCACCATCACGCCAGAGCCGGCACTGCGAGAGTAACAGTGCTCTCTCTACCTGGCAGTCCCGCCTTCCTCCCCACTTCCCTCCTATGTGCGCATGCGCACAACAGTCAAACACCACGTCGCTGGCACTGTGAAGCACACAGTTCCATTCAAAGATTTTTGTATCTTTTTCATAAACTGGGAGATGGCTACTGAAGTACTGACATTAATCTTAAAGGATATATATTGTACTACAAAAATAAATAAAGAATTAAAGAAAAAATGACTAATTATATTAAATGTTATCGATAATATCAAGTGGAAATAGGGGGTGCTGCAGTTCCGCAGCACCTATACTCGAGCCACCACTAGTCACGTCCAAGAAGCCCTCATGCAAAACTTAGTTATATGAGAGGGGTAATACTACGCGACTACTGCCTGGTGAGGTGACGGTGACTCGATCGCAAAGGTGAGCGACTTTGAGTTACTCATATAAATAACGTGACTTGAAGTTACGGCGTTTTTGTCGCGGCGATTAAGTCGTGCAAGGATGAGCAACATTTCATACCTATGACGGTGGACACGCGGTTTAAACGTCAAGCTCGGTTAGGCCGGTTTCATGGTGGAGTTCGAGTTACAAGTGTCATAGAGTAAGTAAGTGTCATAAGAAAAAATTAAAAAATAAAATATAAAAGTATTCATTCACTAATACAATATTTTAATAATGAAATATATATTTAAATAGAGAGTGGTGGTGTGATTTATAGAGTTTACACACCTCTATTATATGATCATGTTTATCTATATTGGATACACATAGATCACTGGTAATAAAATACACACACATAATTATTATACGTACACACACGACCACGTAACTAGTTCAAATTTACTTGTTTCAGAAATTATTCCTTTAAAACAGTGATATTTATTTAGCTATAAATAAAAATATTCTACTCTTATTATTTACATACTATAATATAAGTATATTACTTTATGTTATCAAACAATTTATCAAATCAATTATATCAAGCCAAGAAACAAAACCTTTCTAAAACATTAAAATATAATAGTAATAAATTTGTTATTTTAATTGCAATGACTTACCTTAGTTTACTTGGCGCAGTGCATAAGATTTTTTTTCTTTTTAATACTGTCCATCACAAAACACACCATTTAAATCACCACAATATCAACGAAGAGTCAATAAACATAAAAAAAAAGTCTTCATTGTGGTTCCCGAGTAAAATAAAGGCTTAAAAATATATATAATATAACTGAACAAAGCCCTAAAAGGTGTAATAGAAGCCTTGTTAGTTAGGTACCAATTAATTTCTTAAACTACTCATGGTTATCTCTTAACGAAATTCAAATACAGATTATAATTCTATCCATGAAAAAAAAAATTCACACGTTTTCATATTAAGATGTAAAAACACTTTATAAACCATTTCTATTTTAATTCAATATTTCAGTCAAAAGTTTGATGTATCGTTTTAATGGCTGAAGGAACGGGATATCTGCTAAACATTATCAGATCCTATTAATCACATTCGAGTTTAAATCCGTATCTGCTTATTGATCCAGACCAACCAAGACCTTGAGATTTGTTTAACAGGATCATTGGTTATGTCAACAATCTGATATATTAACAAACCTTCAAGTGTTTGTTAGCTAGGTTATTAATCATACGCTTGATTTATTTAAAAATCCTTTGCTTTTATGAGTTAAAAATAAAGATATGAAGAAATATTGTTCTGTTCTTATCAAACTTATATTCATTCACAATTAAGAATTTGTTTAGTTCTATATAAAAAAGGAAAAAGACCAAGAATATCAGATGATATATGTAGTATCTATTTATTTTATTTAAATTAAATTTAGCAGTACATAACTAGTAGAGCTTTGAAATGTGGTGCTGGAGAAGACTTGAGAAGATCAGGTAGACAGACAGACAGGGTGACAAGTGAAGAAGTACTAAGAAGAGTGGGTGAGTAGAGAACCATTTTGGATATAATTTTTCGGTGCAAAGCAAAGTTAATCAGACAGATCCTTAGGAGGAACTGTCTTCTGCACGTCATAAAAGGAAAGGTTGAGGGAAAGAGAAGATTAAGAAGGACGGTTCAAACATTGAATTACTTGAAGTAAAGAAGAAAATTCCGGGAGCTGAAGAAGGAGGCAGAGGACAGGGTGCATTGGTGGTCTAAGTTCACTGACAAAAGGAATGGACCTGTCGTAAGACATAACACCTAGTAATAATAGAAATAACAAATATATTCCTAAAAACAAAAATGAATTCCCACTTAGACCAGTCAATATCGTTCCAATAAAAAAAAAGAGTGTAATTTATTGGCACGGTATCTGCTCCAAAAGTATATACATCAAAGCGAGCCGACTTTAGTAATTAAAATTAAGGCGATTGGCCTTTTTCATTTGGCGTGGAAATGCAGAGCCATGGTAACAAACGGGTATCTTCAACTCTTTTTTTTTTTATTGTTTTGCAACTTTCTTTTCGGAAACTGTTTGTTCAAAACTAGAATCATGTTGATTAAGTTATACTTTTTATATACACACCACCTCTATAATTTTATCAGTGATGAAATATCGATCAAATTGCCGGCTTCATATCAAAAAATCAGAAAATGTAACAATTAATAAACATCGATACATTATTTTAGAAGGGGTGTTGAAAATATTAACATAAAAATTTACCTCGTTCTCAAGAAAACTGATATTTTCAAACGTATGATTTTTCCCGCAAGATCTGTCCGGTAGCTAGCGCCATCTACGTTTTCCGTGATCCATCTGTTCTTGTTGGCGCGGAAGGATACTTTGGTCGGTTGTGAAGTCACAACCACGCCTTTCACCCTCCCGCCCACGATCCCACAAAATAGGTTTTAGACTTTCACTCGATGGGACCAAGGGGCTTAATTTAAATACATATTTCTTTAGACAAAAAAAGAATGAATACAAACTACACACGTGATAAAGGTTCATTATTGGACGAAGACTTGAAAACTGAGATAATGATTAATTTAGAATGACATCCATGTGTAATATAAAACAGGAGAAGAGGGGAAATCCTACCATTATTAATATTTCTTCATCACAGATTGTTAGCTCTAATTAGACTAGAGTGGATATATATGAGATTAGTTCGGGTAAATCAATTTTCTCAGTCCAGGCAGGTATGCCAAAGCATTCAAGATAACAACCAGGACACTATGACAATCTAATTGTGACGTTCTAAGGAAAATACATATATACATTTTTTTTTTATATAATACCCTGCTCCAGTACAAACATAGAGTTTAATTTTCTTGATATGTTGATATCAACAGTTCCTGAATATCTGCCATGAGCATTGTGGCATATATAACAAACTTTTTAAATTAAAAGAAAAATATTAATAATATTTAGCACCGTGTCTTACTACCCGTTCGGGTTATACTCTCTAAGTACTAATTACTCTAATGGATTAGGAATTGGGAAGGTTGGATTAGAGGAAGTGAACCCGAATTTGCGTGGAGGGAGAGTGGAAAACCATTTAGGAAAAACCACCCCCAGTTCACCGACCGAGATTCGAACCTTGATCTCTCCGTCCTCAGCAGTCGAGCTCAACACGACTAGCGCGTTAGCCAACTACGCCACCGAGGCGGGTAAAAAGTTTTCATCAAATTCCAGGACACCATCGACAGATATTCAAGAAATTTCGATGTCACCATGTGGAGAAAATTAAGTTCTATGTTTGTACTGGTGCAGTATTTCATTTATTTTGGTCGAAAAATGGTTTTTTTACCATAAAAACCGCAAAAACACTGACTTTTTCTCGCATCCCCTTCTATCCCACATTAAGGGGTGAAAATAAAGGGTGTTGAACATTTCCAAATTCACTGATGTATCTTTTGAACTATCGAAAATACAGACTTTAAATTTATAACTAAGGTTTTTTTTTTTTTTTACAGAATTGGCTGAGATATTGTTAAGGATTTTTCAAATGTTATCTCCTAAGTAGGTGGAAAGGAGAAAATGAGGGGAAAACCTCATGTTCTCTAATCTCGATGAAATTTTATATTTGAGTTTTTTTTTAGGTCTGCATATTACGAATATGATATTAATTTGTGTACGACACCCACTAGCTACGGATGGATGGGAAGTACATTAGTACCAACCCTCGGTTTGAAGATTAATTAATTAAAATATCTCGGACGGGTAGTAATACACAATAAAAAGATACGGATTTAAACTTGAAGGTGATTAATAAAACAGTTATACAGATGGCCCTTTGAAATAATAATACTTTAAATGTTGATTAATAATTTGACTACATTCAAAAGAGAACTGTGATTCAACCTTAGACATGTGTATGAATTAATCATCAAATCAAGCATTTATTGAGAAAATAGCCCACTTCGGTGGCAACATGGTCTAAGGCGTCAATCTTGCAGTGGACTAGACTGCTGATGACAGGGAGATTGAGGTTCAAATCTCGGTCGGGTGTACTGACTGTGTTTTATTCCAAAATTGTTTCCCACGCTTCCTCAAAACAAATGCGAGTAAGTTTCCTCTAAATATAACCTTCCTCCTAACTAAAACCAAGATTTTTAAAAACTGGAAACACATAAAGTGTCAGGTTTTTACTATGCCTAGCTCGTATTTGTAAGGGCAAAGCTTCATCTAGAATATGTAAATTAATTAAATACTTAACCACACATTAGCTTTATGACAATTTTAAAAGTTGGTGTACTTAAAAAAACATATCATTTTAGTTATAAATGACTACATCCTTCTATTTGGCCTTACCCGCCTCGTTGGCGTAGTTGGCTGACGCGCTTGTCGTGTTGAGCCCGACTGCTGAGGACGGGGAGATCGAGGTTCGAATCTCGGTCGGATGAACTGGGGGTTGTTTTTCCTAAATGGTTTTCCACTCTCCCATCCGCGCAAATGCGGGTTCACTTCCTCTAATTCAACCTTGCCAATTCCTAATCCATTAGAATAATTAGTACTTAAAGCGTATAACCCGAACGGGTAGTAAGACGCGGTGCTAAATATTAAATTAAAATTAAATTATTTGGCCTTACATTGATTCACCACCAACATTGATGATTGGTGTATCAGGTGACCTGGCGATCTAGGGGTAAGGTGTCAAGACTTCTGTGCTGCTGGTCCGGGGTTCAATCCTTGGTCCCGGCACACATTTATCTGATTGCCAAACCCTTCCTTCCCCTCTGACAAGACATCTTGTGAATGTGGGGAATGCCAGGCCTCCACCGTGGTTCGGATCCCACGTTAAACTGTAGGTCCTTCATTTCATCTTACAATCACCCTACCATTACACATTAGCGTGAGTGCGTGTAACCCGAATGGGTAGTAAGACGCGGTCTTAATAATGATAGGTGTATCGAATATTTTTTTTATGCGTGAACATTTTGTGAACGGTTTGTTTTATATGTTTGTGAAACTCTCACTATTCCGTCACTTGACATATTTCAGGCAATAAAGAGTTTTTCTATCCGGGAGGGCAAACAACACGTCACCATAGCTTTCTCCTTCATGGAGGACTTGATGAGACGTTTCACCGAAAACACCGCCACGATGGTCCCGAATCAGAGTTCCAGGTACCCGACCAAGTTTCAGTGGATAACTCCCGCCCTCTTCTTGGACAGTTCGCCGGAAGTTATCCATGGTTTCGAGACACTCGTCACACTGGTACCTTCAACCTTTAGGTAAACTTCTCTTCATTTCATATAGATCTTACCAGAGTCAAAACAACACCGAACTAACAATCAGCCTCTTCTTGGACACTTTACTAGAAATAATTGCATTAAAACACCGTTACCTCTAATGTAATCAATCGTCAATTGAGATCCATTTCACCCGACAGCGAGGTTTTAATCAAATCCACCAAATATTGTCGACTTAAGAATATATTTTAACTATAATAATTTACAGAGTTTTGATTTACTGTGTTCTATTTTATGATTTTGGTAACTTAGTTTATTTTTAGTATGATTTTATTACCATTTACCGAATTAATTTAACCATGCCTTTTGTCTATTTTTGCCTCCATAAACTCTCTGTTTCAAAAGAGTTATACAAATGGCTTAAATAATTCCCAAAAAGTTAACTTAAATGTCCTATTAAACTAATAAAACACAGCCTTGTTATATCATACTACTTAATTCAAGTTACGCAGCCTTTAATATTTTATTTCCGAATTTCAGGATATTAATATTTGTATTGTGTATTAGACAGCCGATTAAACACTTTATTGGATGTGCTATTAAAAATAGAAGAAATTATGTTTAGATCAGAGATAGTTTTATAGGCCATTATGTAATGGGGAAATATCTTGGAAAAGGTTACACACCTTGGAGGTGATAACAATATACTATGTTAAAATTAATATACAATTAATTATGATTGTATAAATCTGAAGTGCAATATATCTTTCAAAATCAACATTTATCCAACTATGCTGATTTGACACTGCGGATGAAATATTTGCTCCATCTTACCGTGAGATATTTGCTCCGTGTTATTGTTAGATTTTTGCTCTATCTTACCGTGAGATATTTGCTCCATGTTATTGTGAAATATTTGCTCTATGTTATTGTGAGATATTTGCCTCGTGTTATTGTGAGATTTTTGCTCTATCTTACCTTGAGATATTTTCTCTATCTTACCGTGAGATATTTGCTCGATCTTACCGTGAGATATTTGCTACATGCTACTGTGAGATGTTTGCTAGATGTTATTGTGAGATATTTGCTACATGTTATTGTGAGATATTTGCTCCATGTTATTGTGAGATATTTTCTCCATGTTATTGTGAGGTGTTTGCTACATGTTACTGTGAGATATTTGCTAGATGTTATTGTGATATATTTTCTCCGTGTTATTGTGAGATATTTGCTCCATATTATTGTGAGATATATGCTCCATCTTACCGTGAGATATTTGCTACATGCTACTGTGAGATGTTTGCTAGATGTTATTGTGAGATATTTGCTACATGTTGTTGTGATTTATTTGCTCCATGCTACTGTGAGATATTTGCTAGATGTTATTGTGATATATTTTCTCCATGTTATTGTGAGATATTTGCTCGATCTTACCGTGAGATATTTGCTCCATGCTACTGTGAGATGTTTGCCCCGTGTTATTGTATAGCATTCAACATTATTGTTCTCAGGAGTTCTCACCTTGTGGGTCTGCTGACGGTGAACCAGAAGGGGACTAAGGAAGGTCTGAAAAGACATCTGGACATCCTTGTGTCCTGCCTTGTCACGAGCAAGACTGCCCAAAGCCTTTGGCATCCGCCGGTGGGTTTCATCTAGAGTGTTTAACTCGGAAATGGAAAAATTGAAATTAAATCACATAAGTAGCCGTTTTATCTTCAGGCTACATCAAAAGGAAATAAACCTTAGGATGGATAATTAAAAATAGATTTTTTTTCCAAATCTTCAAAAATTAAGAACTGGTGC
Organism: Timema douglasi; assembly: GCA_901482245.1. Classification (NCBI taxonomy): domain Eukaryota; kingdom Metazoa; phylum Arthropoda; class Insecta; order Phasmatodea; family Timematidae; genus Timema; species Timema douglasi. Next base: position 71,477 of record CABEEJ010001526.1, read on the forward strand.
GTACAGGAAAAAAAAAATCATAAGATAAAATAGGGTAGATTAAAACCAAATTATAAATTCAAGTTTACCATGCATTTTAACAAATTTAAGTTTTAATATAATATTATGAAATCTTTACAGTATATTGACATAATTAATTATTAAACTTATTTTCTGCTGTCACGTAAGGTTTAATCCCTCCTTTCAATATTCCAAAGTTCCTGATGAAGGTGTAATGAATCGAAACTACCCTGAATATCATCGATGTTGCAACTATTTGGAAACAGCGTTGTCATTTTCTCGTTTTCGTGAGGTCAATCTCCACTCAAATATAAGACAAGTTTTGCAAAGCTGGTTAGTCGAGGTTGCCAATAGCTCCTTCTCACCCCAGCACACCACCTTCAGACATAATTGAGAGCGAGGAGTTTTGGCCAGTAGCCCCTTCTTACCCCAGCACACCACCTTCAGATATAACTGAGAGCGAGGAAATTTGGCCAGTAGCTCCTTCTTACACCAACACACCCCCTTCATACATAACTGAGAGCGAGGAGATTTGGCCAGTAGCTCCTTCTTACCCTAGCACACCACCTTCAGATATAACTGAGAGTGAGGAGATTTGGCCAGTAGCTCCTTCTTACCCTAGCACACCACCTTCAGATATAACTGAGAGCGAGGAAATTTGGCCAGTAGCTCCTTCTTACCCTAGCACACACCTTCAGATATAACTGAGAGCGAGGAAATTTGGCCAGTAGCTCCTTCTTACCCTAGCACACACCTTCAGACATAACTGAGAGCGAGGAGATTTGGCCAGTAGCTCCTTCTTACCCTAGCACACCCCCTTCAGATATAACTGAGAGTGAGGAGATTTGGCCAGTAGCTCCTTCTTACCCTAGCACACCACCTTCAGATATAACTGAGAGCGAGGAAATTTGGCCAGTAGCTCCTTCTTACCCTAGCACACACCTTCAGATATAACTGAGAGCGAGGAAATTTGGCCAGTATCTCCTTCTTACCCCAGCACACCACCTTCATACATAACTGAGAGCGAGGAGATTTGGCCAGTATCTCCTTCTTACCCCAGCACACCACCTTCCGACATAACTGAGAGCGAGGAGATTTGGCCAGTAGCTCCTTCTTACCCCAGCACACCACCTTCTGACATAACTGAGAGCGAGGAGATTTGGCCAGTAGCTCCTCATTACCTCAGAACACCACCTTCAAATATAACTGAGAGAGAGAGAGAGATTTGGCAACAGTTAACTGAGAAAAAACGAAGATAAAGTTTGTTCTCCATCAGACCCGCAGTTCCCTCGGCAATGATAGTGTAGTCGATTCAGCTGGCTGACAAACCATGTGCAATCCCAAAAGATATAGGGACCCAAATCTTGTATAAGGAATGAATACAAACATTTCATTAACATTTAATTTCCTCTATTTACTATAACTTAATGTCAACCTACCTTTTTTAACTAAATCTACACCCTCACTAATTCACAATTTGTAACAGACTTATTATTCAGGAAGAAATGTATTCTTTGTACAGTAGCCCCATGGCTTCTTTGGTGCTGACTGACAGCTCACAGCTAACAGATGACGGCTTTGTAAAGTTACCAGACCAGATTATGTATCCCTACGCCGAACCAAATTATCTGCAAAAACGTGTGTTTAGCAGCTGTCACTTCTGACAGTCAAAATTTAGGTACATACCCAAATGTTTACTGTCTGAAGTCAGCTGTGAGCTGTCAGTCAGTACCAAAGAAGCCGTGGGCTTACTGTATTTACTTTAACACAAAGCTTTAAATTGTTTTATTTTTATTTTTTTACAACCAGTTTTTAGGAATTTATGCAGATCTACTTATTACGTAATGTATTATACATGAGGAAGGTAGAATTTAGAGGAAGTGTATTCGCATTTGCGTGGAACGAAAGTGAAAAAAAACATGTAGGAAATACCTCCCTCATTATACCCGACATGGATTCAAACCTCAATATCCCTGTCACCAGCAGTATAGTCTATTGCTAGAGTGAATACTTGGACCGTTTTAATACTTAAGTGGGTTTAAAAACTGTTCTTTATTATTTTAACTTTCATAATGTCCATAGTTTATTTGGTATCTTTATAAAGAATACGAGTATTTGTCCAAATATTTTTTTATGATATTTGTACTAGTATTTAAACAAAATATACTTGTCTTAAAAACACAATATTTATCATTGACTTCTTGGTGGGTATTATTATATTGCAACGCTACCAATTATAGCTGATATTTGAGTATCAATATTTTAATATATTCTTTAAAGATTGTAATTTTACAATCTCTTCACAAAAAAATCGAAATGGTTTTCTAAAATATTGATCAAAAATGAACTGTGACACTAAAAATACACGAAATATATTAAATTTGGGTTATAAATTTGAAATAATACATTTAAAAATGGAAAAAAACTTTCTAACTATGAAAATACCTGTAATGTTTGTTCATCAGATGATCGCCACCGAACTTTCCGGAAACCTCCTCGAAGAAATCTTGGATTCTTGCAGCAAAGCAGTTCTGAAACTTCACGTGCACACCATGTGTCATATGTTCCCTGGCAGGAGACCACATGACATCCTCGGCACGATCAAGGTGTGGTACTACTCGAGTTAACGGTTCCATCTTGGTTGGTATTCATTAGATTTATAATGTGGTAATGATTGTGTCACTGTGAACAAATTTAAAACGCTGTACAACGGCTCTGAAAATAGAACTACGTCTATTATTTTTGATCCTAAGCTGTAAATCTAAATTGGGAACAAAACGTAAAAGAAGTGATGTAAATTTTTTTTTAAATACAAATGAAACATAAAAAAATTGTACGGTGCACCGAATGAATTTTATCTTTCTGTTATCTTAAAATAGGCATTTACTAATAATAATGAAATGAGATGCATCAGAAAGTATGAAAGTGAAAAAAAATTATACGGTGCACCACAATTTCTCCAGTTTTTTTTATCTTAAAATAGAAATGTATTAAGAACTCGTAAGATTTGTGAACGGAATTAATAGGTCTATACATTTTTGTATAAATACTACACCAAAGATCATTAATTAAATAATATACATTGTAACTTACTCTATGGCATTAGGAACTAAGAACATTGTTACAGAAAAATTGAGAAAAGAGAAATATCTTGTTCGCCAAAGAGTATAAGAATCAAACTCATTTTCAAAGACCTGAATTAAAAAGTATATATATATATATATAGTTATATATATAGTTATTTATTTATATATATATATATAGTTATTTATATATATAGTTATTTATATATATATATAGTTATTTATATATATATAGTTTTATATATATAGTTATATCTCAGAAACTGTTGGTTTTATAAAAATATATTTGAAATAAAAGATTGTTATCTTTAATTGTACTGAAACTTTACAATGATAATAGTTTTGGTATCTCAACTAGTGGCGGAGAAATAATGGAATTTGGAAAGTTTCATCATGAAAAGTACCCTCAAAGTAAAATTTATGAGAGAATGAGAATATCCATCTTGTTTATAATAATAAACAGTGCCTAGATATAAAATTTTATGATTTTTTTTTTAGCGAATTTCGAGAAAATTCATTTTTTCTCTTTTTGTCCTTCAGTAAACTAACCTTAAATTTAGGGTTAAAATATTTAACTCCAAAAATCCCTCGTTGAGACTTAATGAAAAACCCCAGATACCAAGTTTTATCCCAATCAGTAAAACAGTGTCAGCTCTATCCCGAGGTATACAGTCAAAAAACGGCATTGAGAAACAACTTTTTTGGTTTCAGGGGGTCATTAAACGTCGACATTGATACAAATGTCAAGTTCAATTTTTTTGACGAACATAATACTTTCCCTCCAAGGTATCGAGAGAAATTATTAAAATATTATTATTATTATTATTATTATTATTAGTACAGTGTATTACAACCCGTTCGGGTTAGACGCACTTAGGCTAATGTGTGATGTTAGGGTGATTGTGAGATGAAATGAAGGACCTACAGTTTAACGTGGGATCCGAACTACTTTGTAGGCCTGGCATTCCACACATTCACACAAGATGTCTTGTCAGAGGTGAAGGAAGGGTTTGGTAATCAGATAAATCTGTGCCGGGACCGAGGATTGAACCCCGGACCCCACAGCACAGAAGTCCGACACCTTACCCCTAGACCGCCAGGTCACCAATTATTAAAATAAAAATATAATTTATATTACTTTTTTTTTCCCTTGCTCCAGAAGAAAATCCTTCGACCCTCCTTCATTTCATACCGCGAGCTACTTCAGATGAACGTACAGGAAGTGACGTCACGATTAAACTCTTGCGTGGGATCTCTCGACGCAGGTTACTTCCGTTCCCTGGTGGACCTATTGCAGTCCCCGGCATGCACCGCGGCCGAGTTTAGAAGGGTCCACGTCTACTTCATGGTGAGTTCTAACCTCTACTTATAGTCCAATTTTCATGGGAAGGATCTTATCTAACATCTAAAAAATAGACTAGATATAATTTCACCACGTCTTACTACCCGTTCGAGCTATACGCTTGTGTACTAGTTACGCTAATGAGTTAGGAATTAGTAAGATCACATTTAGAAGAAGTGTGTCAGCATTTTCCTGGAGGTAGAGTGAAAAGCAATTTTTTTAAATACACCCGACCGAGATTCGAATCTCGATCTCCCCGTCATCGGTAGTCTAGTCTACTGCGAGGATAGCGCGTTAGACCACATGGCCAACGAGGCAGGTATCTGCCAAGGTTGTTAGACATTATCAATACTTATAAAATTACACTAATAAAATAGTAAAATATTATTCATTTTATCTACAAAAAATGTTTTAGTTCTTAAAAGCCCCTTCGTATGAAATGGGTAGTAACCTTCACCAAGGATTCATATACAGAGACAAGGTATTATACAAATACCTCAGTATAATCGGCTATGGTGCTCAATTTCATTTATTATGATTACAACCCACACTGGTGTATACGCGGGCCAACGCCAGGCTCATCTTGTCAAGTTTTACAACGATGGGGAGATCACTAGAGCACTCAGTCAGACTCGACTGTGAAAGAGTTCTGGAGCCATGAGCAGGTGGTAGATAAAACTGTTTATGTTTGTTTCCATAGAGCTCTCAGTCAGACTCGGCTGTGAAAGAGTTCTGGATCTATGAGCAGGTGGTAGATAAAGCTGTTTATGTTTGTTTCCATAGAGCTCTCAGTCAGACTCGGCTGTGAAAGAGTTCTGGATCCATGAGCAGGTGGTAGATAAAGCTGTTTATGTTTGTTTCCATAGAGCTCTGTCTGTCTCGGCTGTGAAAGAGTTCTGGAGCTATGAGCAGGTGGCAGATAAAGCTGTTTGTGTTTGTTTCCATAGAGCTCTCAGTCAGACCCAGCTGTGAAGGAGTTCTGGAGGGTCTGGAGCCATGAGCAGGTGGCTGTCAAAGTGTTTCCCGTCACAGCATCCACTTACAGGCTAGGTAACAATCTTTACTCATGCCTAGATCTCAAGAAACTAGACACAAGACTTCTAGAGTTGTTAGTAATAGACATCGGGATTATCGTTTAATGGTGCCAGTGAAAACACAAGAAGTTCCGACGTGGCAAAATTGTGAAGCTTTACATCCATTACTGTTTCCAGCTTATGTTACAGATCAATTTTATTCATATGATATATTTTCCACTACCGGCTTGCTAGGCCTGTTGTAACTTCATTTGTCTTAGAGTCTAACTTAAGACTAGGACAGGCACAACAACCAGTCCCCGGCCGTTAATTAATCACATTGAAAGGGTAAATCCATATTTCACCAATGATATATTTTTCGGCCATGTCGGGAATTTAACCCGGAACCCTTAGCTCACTATACAGACACGTTACCGACTGAGATAAGGTCAAAGTATAACAACTGATAGTAACCATACAGAAACATTATTCGAACTTTGTGCTTTCAAAACTCACAGATAAATCAAGTAGTTACTTTCAAATAATATTTGAATGACCAAAATAATCTTGATAGGTCATAATCGGTAATTTAATATGACACTACTTACTTACTATGTGGCACTAGGAACTCGAAAGTTCATTGCTGCACTTACAAAAGTACGGCACCTATGCCTATTTTGATCTAGTTCTACCCAGTCCACCTCATTACACCCTATGCCTATTTTGAGCTCGTTCTATCCAGTCCACTTCATTACACCCTATCTCTTTCAGGTCCATTCTAATGGTATCCTCCCATCTACGTCAAGGTCTTTCCAATGGTCTCTTCCCATTGGGTTTATCAGTTTTTATAAGAAAATCGAATAGCTTAATAATCATATGTACATTTATTTTATTTATTTTTTCTGGAATGTTGAGGAAGTAATTATTTTAGGAAATTTTAAATTTAAGGAATAAATTTGAGATGTATGGACAAATAAAGAAAAGCAAAATTAAAGAAGAAAAACGATGGGTGGTCGTGGGATATTTGCTAAGTTTAAAGGTCAATTGCGATCTAAAAAATTTGCTGACCTCCGATATAGACTGCAGGTGTCTTCAAACCTTTTATGTAGCCTACAAGTGCCAAAGTTTCTGTCTCATCTCTATTATCACATCATCTCATAGTTGGCACGACTTATAGATAACCTCCTATGGCGTACCCAGGGCACTGACAAATAATAAACCCAGACACTCAGCCTCCAGGTTAAAATGGTTGCGCTCCTTTTGACAGCTTGAGTTCTTCGACACTAGGATCGCTGCGGTTAGTCCTATCATCACCCAGCAGTGACACTAGCGAAGCCCAGTGTTGAAGGACTCAAGCTGGCAAAAGGAGCGCAGCGAAACCCCCGTGAGGTTGAGAGTCTGTTTCTTTCTTGTCTGTGGTCACGTTATGTTCCACCAGAGCGGCTAATATTCTACAAACACAGGTGACCCAACTAACTGCTATATCTCCCGTTCAAAAATTCCATACGTCTAAAAATAAAAAAGAGAGAGTATAAAAAAGTATGGTAGCTAAACAAAAAGTATATAAAGTGGAGAAGCGGGCTGTTTTAATTTGAGATAATTGGTTAAGCTATTGAATGTAGTATATATCATACTGAATCGCGTCTTTGTAAACTAAACAAGATTCGTTTATTTCTATTATTATCATGTGTAGCTTCTACAGCGACAACACACTAAATCCATTAGTGATTGACACCTCTTGAAAGATGCTCTATCATTATGTATCATCTTTATAATCTGGACTGGGATTAGAACCTCATACAGGTAAAAAAAATATCTGTAGAATGCATGCGTGTTAATCACTATTAGGTGTTATATCATAATAATATACGGACCTTGTTTGTAGGCTCTCTGTGCTATACGTCCTCCTCCCAAGGAGAAATGTGTCTGATGAACCAGCAACATCCCGTCTCTGTTACCTCCTTGGCCAGTCACGTGCCTCACGTACCACTGAAGGAAGGTCTACAGAGCGTCATCAAGTGTCTCAAGAGCCAGGATATGGGGACGTCGCCATGTGAGTCTTGTTTTACAAAAAAAAAAAAAAGTTTTAAATGGTTTGTAAGACATTTTACCAAAGCTAGAGAGTAACTAAGAAAGGATAAGCAAACTTATATCACAACTTCCAAAACTGTTGAATAATGAAAATAAAGTTAGCCATGACACTCGCTACCAAGAAACAAGGAGGATTTTACGGGAATCCGTACATGCAGTGGCGCACACAGAAATTGTCTTTGGGAAGGGGGAGGAGACAAACAATCAAGGTTGTGTCCAAAATTAAATTTTGGTGGAAATTAGATGGAGGGAAAGGAGGGGGGGGCTTATATGACACAGTTCTATAACAATTAGAAGAAGAGAAGAAAAATGTTGACTGCTTAACACTTGTAGATACTATTTCAATTATTTTTATGGTAACTAAGGGAAGCTATTTCAGTAATGTAAGTGACCTAAGCTTATATAGAATGTCACATCTATTTTTATAGTACTTTTTCCTATTTGTAGCTTTGGAGTCAATTTTATTTAACGTGTGTATTGGTAGGCTTACCGTAATATTTCCTTCACAAAACCGGGACACTTTTAATGTCTTACTCGAAGAGAAGAATCATTAACGGTGGAACCCAAAAGGTGTAAGGGGGAGGGGGCAGTTAGAAAAATAAATAATTTTGCCCTCAAAGGAGAGTCCAAGGATCCTTTCCAAGAAGATGTTGCAAGAAAAATGGAGCCACCTAGAAGGTATTCAGAGGGGTATTACTATTGAATATTTTAAAAATCTAGACGATTCTAGAAGATTTTCGGAGAATTTCTTGCCCAAAATTAAAAAAATTAAATCCTCCAGAACTTATTTAAAGATTTTTTTTTTTTTAAATTGATGCTTTAAAAGCTGTTTGGAAAATCTGAAGGTTTTTTGAAAATTAGATGCATCTACAAAATATTTAGATAGTTCAGAACATTTTTCAAAATTGGATGCCTGTAAAAGTTATTTGGATTAGTTTTTTGCTGGAAATTTTTTGAAAATTATTTTGAGGTCTTTGGGGGAGGGGGAAACTGCCCTCTAAGGACCCCTCTGGGTGTACCACTGCATACAATTGTGATCTTCCGTGACAAGGAGGATGATAAAAGTAAAGCCTCTTTACTCCTTGTTTCTTCTAAAAAAAAAACTTGTTAGTAAAACACTAGCTCAGTTGTTCCCAATTTGTTGGTCACGACCAAATGTTGGGTAGTGACATTTATAAGCGAACCATTTTGTTAGTTCGATAGAACGTGCTTTGTCAAGGGAACGCTGGTTTATATATTTCTTCCCGGAAAGGTCCAACATTCATAGGAAGGGCATTTTAGGAAATACAAACGTATTTTTTTGCAGCCAACATTGATAAAATTTCATTATATTATTATTATTAATATTATTTTATATTCAAATAAATTTAAAAACGACATTTGGACACAGGAATCTAACGCCCGTGTTCAAATGTAATTTTTAAATTTAAAGAGCATAATATTTAGATGCAGCTATAACCGTAATTAACAGCTTGGCTAATTAATCCATCATATTCTAAGTGCCAGAATCAGGAGGGCATGTGTATATTTCCCCCTCTTCTGTTCTCGTACAGTGTTAGGGAACAATTTTGCACACACCCTTATGTGCTTTTGTTTGACTCGACCTAATTTAACCTAGAATAATGCAGTTTTTTACTAAACCCCAAGTATTCTGAAAATTTAAAAATTACGCCTGGACACGAGAAACGAACCCGGAACCTTTAGCTTAGTACGCCACTGCTCTAACCACTGAGCTATCCAGGAATCGTCCCGTGTCTAGGGTCATTCTTCACTCATATTTTAAGGCAGAGTCTATGAGGGACGTGCGGAAATCGTCGGCTACAAATGTGTTATATTTTTTTATACTAAAATCACGAGTTATCAGATAACGCAGCCACCCTCGACTCGGTGGTTAGCTTATTACTTACTGTCACTTGTATAATCATCATTATTGTATGGGATTGCATATTTAAGAATCAAATAGCCAGAGCTCTGCCTAAAAATAGAGCAATCCTCTCTAAAAAGCATAAATAATAGCTTTGGCTATTTGATTTTTAAACACCAAGTAGTTAGATTTAGTATCTTTTCTAACTGTCAGATAAGACCTTTTTGTAGCTACACTTTTGGTTACAAGTCCAACCCTGATTGTTCGGACATGTATAAATAGAGAAACATATTACGCATATCACAAGTCACAACTACTCCTATAAGTAAGTGTTTATTTTAATATTTGGTACTGTTAAAATATTAGTGTTACTATTATTAGATGTTCTATCTTACGACAGGTGCAGTCCTTTTGTCATTGAACTTAGACCGCCAATGCGCCCTGTCCTCTGCCTCCTCCTTAAGCTACTACAATCTTCTTCTTTCCTTTAAGTCATTTAATATATGCTTATAGACACACTTTAGGCACTATATTTCGTTAGAGCTTTTTACAAAAAAAAAGTTGGTGGAGTAGGTAAGAGCAATTTTAAAGGCGGCTTTCTTTTTTAATGTCAACCGAGATAGTATTGAAAACACACCTAGCATACGGTTGATTAGTTTCAGAATGTTATTTGAATTATTTCTTAAAGAAGCCCTTCGGACAGAAAAATACCGTATGAATATGGAAAAATGCATGCCTAGTTGAAGTAACAATAAGCTCTAATACAAATTAACATTTACAAGAATAGGTTACACCAAGGAGATCTAATAAACCAAAAAAAGGAAGATTTCATTACCACAACGGTCGACAGGGTTTGGTTTAATAATCTAAATAATAATAATAGCACCGCGTCTTACTACCCGTTCGGGTTATACGCTATAAGTATTAATTACTCTAATGGATTAGGAATTGGGAAGGTTGAATTAGAGGAAGTGAAACCGCATTTGCGTGGAGGGAGAGTGGAAAACCATTTAGGGAAAACCACCCTCAGTTCACCCGACCGAGATTCGAACCTCGATCTCCCCGTCCTCAGCAGTCGAGCTCAACACGACCAGCGCGTTAGCCAACTACGCCACCGAGGCGGGTTATTAGTCTAAAGTTAAGGTTTGAGCGTTTCTACTGGTTCCACTCCCTCATACTCACTATCACCATCACCTCATCTCATCGGGACGTGGAAAGAGCCCCCACAGAAAGGATGTACTATTAGTACATTTGGGAGTCCCTTGGGCAACGGTACGTTAGTACTGGCTGATCTTTCAACTACTGGGCTACGAACGATGTAGTTCAGACTCGCAATATTATTACTATTATTTTTTTTTTGTTACTTCTTTAGTCGCTAAGATGGTACAATATTTGGAGCCTTCAAATTACAACTTGAGGGAGAGCTGATGTAATAATTATGTATTATGATTACTGTAGCGGCGTACGCTGAGGGGAAAACGGACAAGATCAAACCTGGGTGTAGTTGCGCTGTTTGCCGCTGCGATGGCAGCACTAACAGGTTTTCCAGAAGAGGTGACAAGGCTGCAGCTATCGGTAAGAAGGGGTCCCTATTTTTTTTTGTATCGTACATTTATTGATATGGTTATGTTTACTTACATCCTGAAGCTTACTTAGAGCATTATCTTTATCTCTTTCAAAGCGTAAATTAGATCGATTTAAATCGAATCTCCCAACTGGCTTGGATCTAAAATTTAAGATATTAAAAAAAACTGTTATGCCAAATACTTTACGATACAGTACCTTTCACAACAGTCAGAGAAACCCGGTTCGATGGCTGCATGGTCAAAGGCACTATTCTCGCAGTAGACAAGACTGCCGATGACGGAAACATCGAATTTGGAATCTTGGATGGGCGTACTGAGGGTGTTTTTTTTACCAAAATGGTTTTCCACTCTCCCTCCTTCCTGTAACAATAGCCCCTTCCTAAACTCTAAAACCATTTGCGTAGTTGGGATATAAGCGTATAGCCCGGAAGGGTAGTAAGCTGCAGTGCTAAAAAAAAATCTTCACGGCTCAAGTTAAAAATATGTATTTTGTTTTTAATAATTTTTTAATTAAACTCGCATATTTTATTCTGAAAGTTAAATAGTAAAAACAACTTTAATAAACAAGAATAGAAAAATGATTGCATAAATAATAAATATGTATAGTAAAATAATTAAGAAAACGATTAGTTTTGTTATATAACTAATAAATTGATAATAATTAATATTCAATCAATTAATTTCAAAATTTTACTATTGAATTTACTCTCCAGCAAAAATAAAATCAATAAAGTAAATTTAGTATAGTAGTAATTATAAATAGAGGAAAAGATGAACTGTATGTCACATGTTTAAAATATACCCAGTTAAGTTATATTGTAATTTACCCGCCTCGGTGGCGTAGTTGGCTAACGCGCTAGTCGTGTTGAGCTCGACTGCCGAGGACGAGGAGATCGAGGTTTGAATCTCGGTCAGGTGAAATGGGGGTCATGTTTCCTAAATGGTTTTCCACTCTCCCTACACGCAAATGCGGGTTCACTTCCTCTAAATTCAACCTTCACAATTTCCAATCCATTAGCGTAATTAGTACTTAAGCGTATAACCCGAACGGGTGGTAAGACGTGGTGCTAAATAATAAAACATTATTGTAATTTATTTATATTTTGTATTTTATTCTATTTTAAATTCCCGCAGGAAATTCCGGCACTGACTCGGCTTTCCACAGACCGGTGACTCGATGCAACAGTACCCCCCTGTACACACCGCATCCCTCGATATTCTCAAACTACCCTCATACGAGCAAGAGCTCCACTCTAGGTTTGCACACTCGCCAGCATCTCGCGGGCGCTACTCACAGCCTGAGAGGTATTTCGGATCACCACCAGAATGCACTGCACGCGCCACTCCCGCAGCATATTATGGGGGACTATTACAACACCGGTAATGTGATAGCAGCACCGTCTGCAGCATCGATGTGGAGAATGTTCACCGGTCACTAAACAATTATTGTTCAACGACGCATTTAAGTTTATCAATAAAACTCGCTTTGCTCGTTGGAGAAACCCCGAGGGAGTTTTATTTGTCAGTGAATGTAAACGAATGTAATTCCAGTAATTCCAGAGCCGTTTTTCGATAAGTCTTACCGTTTAGCCACACGAGACCTCCAAATAAAAGATCCGCACCGACTTTAAAGTTGCTCCACCATGTTGAAATTTTCGGGTGTTAAAAGTGGTTTTTTTAACTTTTTGGAATTTTCCCGTCGGTTACATGCTAAAAGCTATAAGTTTGCCATATTTCAAGTTTCTAGCTCATCTAGAAGTGGGTAAACATTAATATCAGTGAGTGAGTGAGTCATGTGGCTATACAGTATATTAATAATAATAATAATAATAATAATAATAATAATAATGGATGCTGAATAAGTATGGTTCGGAAGTGAATACAACAGATCAATGTGAAAGAAGCGTTTGTGAAAGAAGCGTTTTACGTTGGTTTGGGCATGTTGAGAGGATGAGTGTGGATCGAGTGATGAAGCAAATATATGAAGGTAGAGTGTATGGGTCAAAAGGAATGGGTAGTTTATCTCATTCGTGGTGAAATGTTGTAGACGAATGTGTGAAAAAGAGAAACATAAAGAATTTTAATAATAAAAGAGTATGAATGACTCGGTGTATGGATGTTGTTGAAGCGAAGAGAGTCTGCAAGGATAGGGAAGTGTGGAGAAAGTTAGTGAGGATGGATTAAGAAGGGAGTTTTTTTAAAAAGCTATATGCACAGTTTCTTGCCTACCCCGTAAGGGAACGGAAGGATTAGGTGTGTATGTAAAATATAGGTGACTTGTGAAAGACTGGTATGTAAAGCCGATTAAAAATATTACTATAATGAACTTATAGTAAACCAATATTACTGTCAACGTGTGAAAATTAACTTTGGTGCGGACCTAGTCAAACTTAATTTCCGTGTCAAGGTGTATTTTCCCAACTATACTTTTATTGTGTTTCTATAACAAATAATTCCATCAAGATATTATACGTGTGCTTACCTATATGGCTAACATTTTATTTTTCCAGTTAATTCTTGTGAAATATTATTTTTATGTATGTGATTAAAAGTGTAATTCTCGTGTTATTGTTGCGAATATACGCCATTATTTGGTGTAGGTTTTCTCTTTTTGTTTGTGAACGGCTTACATATGAATATATTGAGAAACACGATACACACTGTGTATGTAATAACTAGTAACGTTATACAAAGCTACTGTCTGCTCTTTTTCTTTATCATATTATCTCATTGTTTGTGTTAGTATTGTTTTAACTAAAAATAAACTAAAGTATCTCAAAACTAGACCACAACTATAATATTAACAATATTTTACACCTATCGAGAAATATAATTTAAAGTTCATAAATGCTAAGTTAATATTTTCATTCCATTCAATTTCACAGTTAACAGCACTTAAAAATAATGTGAAACTTTGTTTGTTCCACTTGCATATACTACAGGTAAACTACTTACTTAAAAAAAGTTTTAATTAAGACATTTTAACGTGTATTAGTAATTTTTATAAGTATATAATGACAAAAACATCATATGAATTCCAATGTAATTACATATTCTTTATTTGGTTTAGTTGGAATTAATACATATTTATTTATAATAATGTTAATAATTATAATATTTGTAATAAAAACTGTGATTCGTTGACGTGAGTCTGGTCCACCTCGACTACTTATTGACATATTTTACATTCTCCAAACAAAAATTGATATTTTAAATATTTATCTATATAAATAATTAAAATATAATTCACCTTTTCTTAAGTATAGACTGCACCTTGACTTGAAATTATTTTTAATTAAAATAATACATTTTAAAATAGTTAGTATTAAAATTCTAATAATATATTCTGTTAACGGCTGTGTACAAACCGATATTACAAACCTAAGGTTGATATAATGTGGCTTATCAACTTAATTAATGTCAACTAATGAGGTGGGTTATCCCAGTGTCCGCTGATAAAGAATAATTACATAATTTGTTTTGTTGATTAAGAATGAACTTATCTGGGAAAGAGTGGAGGTACAGGCAGTACATGAGATAGTAGAGGAAGCAAGACTGAGATGGTATGGGCATGTAATGAGGATGTTGGAGTACATGAGATAGTAGAGGAAGCAAGACTGAGATGGTAGGGGCATGTAATGAGGATGGAGAAGGAGAGGATGGCAAAGAGAATGATGGAAATGAAGTATGTAGAAAAACGACTGCTGAAGATTACAAGAAAGAGACAAGGTGATCAGATAACAGAAAGTGTATGAGTGAGAGGAGAGGAATTGAAGTAATTAAAGGAGGAAGTATGATGGAAGGATAGATAAATATTGAGGAATTTTACTAAACTGACCCGCGTACAGGCTAAAACAGTTGATGTTGATGATGATTTGATATAGTAAGATTTAAGTTAAAGATAATTATATTAAGTGTGCTATCTATTGTGAAGCTATACTTCCAATTTTTTTTAGATACTATGCAATAGTAAAAAAATTAATGCGAAAGGTTGAAATAGTACCAGTCACAACTATACATTTTGAGTTGGATGAAGGTTAAACTTCGAAACAAAACTAGAAATTTTATAGGTAGGCCACTTTCAATTACTAACATTGATTAAAAGTCACTAAAATTTGGTATTCTAGAAATAAATATTATGCGATTTGTTGAAGCTCCTCTAAAATGTTATCAAAGACTTCCAATAATACCTGCTTTTGAATTTAGAGAAAAACTTTGACATGATCTAAATTAGTAAAAAGAATATAAGGAACTAGGGCTAGTTTTCCTTCAAGAAATGAAATAATTTGTTATGACCACAGTATTCTAAATTATTAAAGGATTCGTTTTGTGGTTTAAAAACGTCAGAGTTGCCATACATAAAATCTGTTCGTGATAGGTTTTTACCTGGATGACATTTCAAAAATCCTATGTTTATGGTTTTGGGTTGCCAACACTTGTAAAAGATCACTGTTTTGTTATAAATGTTAAATTGTTTAATTACATGCTATATTTTATATTAAAAATAACCTAAAATTAAGTTTTCTCACACTATATTACTTTTAAATATTTCTTTTCACCCAATCCGAAACTATATTTTATACATAATCAAAAGTACTTATTCTTCGTTTTGAAATGTTATCTATCATGTGTAATATAGTGCAGGCATCGTATTTAATTGGAAAAGAGAAAACAATTTGTAGTTTTTTATATATAATAAACTATTTTATGATTTTTTTATTGTATTTCGAAATATTTAACTAAATAAAATATGCATCATTGTAAAGAACTAGTTTCCGTCATGTTCAATCACATGTTTTAAATTCGTTGGTCACCATTTTGAAGTTATATTTGTTAGACCTTTTGTGAAAGTGATGTGAATAATATATTTTTAAGTGGAATAAAACGATAAATAAGCTTTGTGCCTGACCTCATATATATAATATAAATAATATTTGCCTAAATTACTGTGGTTAATTAGCACATTCATACATTACCGTATGTTTTAATTAAAGCTATCCAAAGTTATAGATGTCAACTGTTGGCGTAGGGCTACAATAGGGACTATTTCTAGTAACTTTTTGATCTGTCATCCAAGTATACTAAGCTCGTGACTGGATGTTATTATAAATGTTACAGTGTGTAGTCTAGTCATTCACATAGCTTCCCTAGTATTATAAATATTTATTTAGTAGCCTATGACCTTCTATGACCTTTACTTGCCACTGGAACTACATTCACCCTCTAACGTCATTTATTGGTTGAATAATGGCCGCAATTATTAAAACTAAAATAACTTTACGTTCTTGCCTACCATTCTGAAACCATACAAGCACAGAATTAAAACTCAAACAACCCTCACAGCCTCGTTCTTGTAAGGATCATATCTGCGTTCGTAGTTTTGAAAGTCACCACATGGCGCTAGTTGTTACATTTCTGTGTTGAAGGGAAAACCAATAAACCTGCTTCGGTGGCGGAATGGCTTGAGGCGTCACTCTCTTTTTGGACTGGCCTACTGATATCGGTAAGATCGGAGTTCTAAACCCAGTCGGGTCTATCGAGGGTAGTTTTCCCCCTAAATTGTTTCCCACTCTCAGTTCCAGGAAAATTCGGGTAGATTACCCCTAAAATGCTCCCTTCCTCATCCCAACCCCATTAGAGTAATTATAATATTTGTGTATAACCTTAACAGGTAGTAAGACGTGGCGATAACAATAAATGATATACTTTAATTGGCCAACTCTTATTTGAACGTAGTCTGACCAATATTTGGTAATCCCAAAAACCTTATATAGGCCTGCAAACAACACTTAAACAATTACTTTCAATACTTGGATACAAATGGTATTTTTGGTTGGTATACTCTTTCAAATGTTACCGCCAAAAAGAGTTTATCAATCCACCAATTTTTTTTTAATGAAATATGCACGCACACACGCTTTCACAAAACAACTTAGCATTATAAATTAATATATAAATATGTATACATACTTTTACTAAGTAAATGCATTATTGAATTAAATAATTGACATTTTAAATAAATATTTTTGTTTTAATAACTAGCTATTTAACATATTATGCCAACATAGGTTTCCCTTTAATTCTCCTTTAGGATCCTATAAGGGCCACATTTTCAGTGAGTGTGGACCGCATCTGGCCCGCGGGCCACCGGCTATACACATTACCTCAAAGCATGAGATCAGTGAAGCGAGTTAAAGTGTTTCTTTGATTTCATAGCTAATTCCGTGAAGTATTGAATAAACCTACTCCACACACTTCGAATACAATATATCCGATATTTATAGGTATTAATAAGATTAAGAGTTTGTTTATCTGTCTGTTATGAGCATTGCACGATATATACCGAACAGAAATGACTAAAAATTTAAAATTAGTAGCCCCTGTGCACAAACATGTGCACCTCAAAACAGGAATTTTGAAATTTTGAATTAAAATCTTTTCATTAATCAAAAACTGGATTTTTAGAAATAAAATTAAGAGTATTTTTTCTGTCCATTTGAAGCAAAGAAAAGCATAACGCCGGGTACTTTTGTTAGTAAGATTATAAAACCTCAAATATGTTGCACGTATGCCTGAATTTTTATTAGTTTTACGCTTAAAGTGGACTTAAAAATATTGAACACCACTTTTGTAGATTAACCTCTAAGAAATAACGTTCATATTATTTGATTTAGCTAATGCGAAATGAAAACAAACATTTGATAAAAGTCCAAAATCAATCTTAATAATTTGTTTCGAATTAAAATATGAAAAAAAACCCCACAGCAATCGTAACAAAATAAAACAAAATTTATTAACAACATGTTTACAACAAATGAAACATCGTACATAAATATAAAAAAAACACATTTCAGTTAATTTAAATCAAGGCTTTCACAAAGTAAACCTAAAATATTACTCTCTCATTACTGTGTAAAATCAAAATTAAAATGTGGATTCGTATTATTTTTTTATGGGATAATTCTAGTCAAGAGCTCGTCTCACCCCATGGGTAGCATCATCCTTTGGTAGGTAAGTGAGTTAAGAGCACTGTTTTTGCAGTTTTTATAGAAAAACTTTTTTTTTACCAAAATAAATAAAATATGGCTCTCGTAGAAAAGTAGAGTCTTAGTTTCTTCACAGGGTGATATCAATATTTCAGTCAAGGGTGTCTTGAAACGTAACTACAACTTTTTATCTTCATTTAAAAATGTCTCAGCTAATACTGCTGTGCTCATGACATATTATATATTCAAGATCTGTTGATATCACCATGTGAAGAATATTAATCTCTCTGTTCCTACTTACTGAAGCAATATTTTATTTATTTTCGCAAAAAAAAAAAGTGTTGATATAAAAATTGCAAAAAACACCGCCCTTTACTCGCGTCCCCTACATTCCCACCTTAACCAGGCGTCGTGCTGTGGCGCGGGTTGCTTTTTTTATACTTCAGAGGATAGTTGAATCGAGACCAGTGAAATGATTTTCCATATTAAAAGAACATTAATTAATTTTTAAATGAAAAAAGTATTTTAATGATCCCAATTTCCCCATTGCCATTTTTTTAAATGTATAAAATCGCACCTCATTGTGATGCTTGGTTCTAACTACGCCTTGTATGTAGTTTCCCGGTTAATCGGGAGTGATATGAACTCTCACACAAGGAAACAAGAGCTGGAACATAAAGTAAATATAAGTGATGTTGAACACTAACTTTAAACCAGTTAACAGCTGGTCTGACGGATCAATCCCATCCAGATATCCGCAGTGTGATTCCTCAATTTGATACATCAAGTGCGCAGAGGAAAGAACATGAGAGAACAACCAAATGGAATTTACAAACCGCATCTGTGACTAAGTTATTTGGTATAATTTGAAACACAGAACCAAAGTATTAGATCCGGTGTCAAACTTGAACCCATTAAAATTCAAGAATCGGTTCATCACAATTTTTTTTTAAATAGTCTTTATATAAATTCTAGAATCAGTCCATCACTATAAAAAACTAGTCTTTAAATGAATTCGAGAATCAGTCCATCACTATTAAAAATATATTTTTAGTCTTTATATAAATTCTAGAATCAGTCCATCACTATAAACAATTTAGTCTTTATATAAATTCTAGAATCAGTCCATCACTATAAACAATTTAGTTTTTATATAAATTCTAGAATCAGTCCATCACTATTAAAAAAAATCTAGTCTTTATATAAATTCTAAAATCAATCCATCACTATTAAAAAAATATTTTTAGTCTTTATATAAATTCTAGAATCAGTCCATCACTATAAACAATTTAGATTTTATATAAATTCTAGAATCAGTCCATCACTATTAAAAAAATCTAGTCTTTATATAAATTCTAAAATCAATCCATCACTATTAAAAAAATATTTTTAGTCTTTATATAAATTCTAGAATCAGTCCATCACTATCGAAAAACATATTTTTAGCCCTTATATAAATTCGCGAGAAGCTGTAAATGCGATTAGACAAACATCAGCTCCACAAATAGGCCCTCAAATTAACGGCATTAACCGAGCCAATGACGAACGTCTTCAGACAGAATTCAGTCATGAGGATTTGTCGATTATATAACAAAACGTAAGGAACGTGAAGGATTTCGTTACATAATGTTTTCCTTCCAGCCGATAGTGAGGCAATCTTTTAACAGTTTCAAATACAGCTTGTCTAATATTGTTCAGTTTAGTGAAAAAAAAACCACAACGTGGACATGTTAATTGAACCTTGTTGACATTTTTCACTTTATTGAATAATATTATAAGGATCGTTCCTTAGAATCACATCCAAATATCAGTTAATGATTCATTGGAATTATTTAATCCTATTCCTATAGCAAAAATAGCTATATTCCTTACACGGTAGGAATTTCTCTCTGAAAGGTCTTTTTTCCTACCAATATCCTACTATATAGTAGATTTATGGTAGGGAAAAAGACCTTTCAGAAGTCAAATCCTACCGTGAATGGATTATACATCATAAACACATGTTAAATGTTATCCTGTTTAATTTTATTTTTTTTAGTCCATTAGGAAATGTTCTCACATGTTTCCACATACTTGTGCACTTAACGATCTTGAGTATATTATACGCATTCTAAACACACAACGTTGAACCTCGCATTCAAAAAATGTGTGTTAATAAACACAGTTATTGGTCCTTTGGAGTAAACAGTCTCGTCGTCGTAAGAAGATGCGGTTAGTTGAAACTCAGCCTCCCATCTCCAACGGCGTGCCTCAAGCCCCACCTAGATGGCAGACGCA
The DNA here is from genome assembly GCA_901482245.1 of Timema douglasi. Classification (NCBI taxonomy): domain Eukaryota; kingdom Metazoa; phylum Arthropoda; class Insecta; order Phasmatodea; family Timematidae; genus Timema; species Timema douglasi. Next base: position 91,719 of record CABEEJ010001526.1, read on the forward strand.
TGCTGTGGGGAACCTGAACACCCTCATCCTTGGGCATAGCTCGGGTGTGTCCGGGTCCCACGTGATCAGATGCTGATACGAGTACTTCTGCACGCACCGGGACTTCTTGGCGGCGTTCCTGAACCCGCTGCCTCTCTGCGAGCACTTGCTCCCGGTCATACCCACGCACGGTTTGTCGACGCTCGTGCAGCTGTCCACCGCGACGCGCTGCGTCAGAAGGCCGTTGGACTGCACCACCACCAACCAGCGTCCCGTGACGGTGTCCCTGGCGTATCCTGGCTCTATCGTCTTGCTGCTGGACTGACAGACAGTCGGGAGCTTGGAGGGTTCAGAACCGTCCTTGCCGTAATGCGCCCAGGACCACACCTGAGAAAACCAAACTTCCCCGTCATATTGTATATTAGAGAATACCCTTCAAATTGATTGTGACGCTGGTTTCATCCCACAAGGTGCTACCCCTCACCAAGCATGGAGACTTATCGCTTCGGCCCAACCTGGCTCCATTTGGAGAACCAGATGGTGGCAACCACGGAGGGAATAAACACCCCATCACAAGGTGCCCTAAAGCCCCGCTTGAGGGCGTACCCTCTGAGTGGAACCACGAGTGCAATCACACGCAACGAGCAGTTTGGGACTACCAGCCCTGTATATTAGGCAATCCCGTCATCACTTGGTAGCTCGGGAAGCCCCCTTTACCGTTTCCTGACCCTTGAAGAGAGGAGTGCGACGACAGTGTCACAAGAGATCGTCAGAAGTTCAAACTCAGGTAAAAACCCAGGGTTTCTCAAAGCATTTGCCTTAAGCTACCCAGCGGGGACCTTGCAAAAGTATCTTGACCAGCCAATACCCCCCCCCCTCCCTCCCCAGCTGAAACTGGGTACGCCCTTCCAACCGCTTAATGTACGGCGAGTGGAAACCCTCACCTTCCCTCAACCCCATACAGGGGACTCTACAGGGTCTCAGACGCCCAACCTTCCTGACTAGACAGTAGAGACCACAGCCCCACGACAAGAAACTTTGTCGCTTTGTCCCCCATCGACACCGCGTAAAATGTCGAGTAATCATTCAAATACGAATGTACTGCACGCATTTATGGCATATAGTAGGTGTTTTCTTATTTCCCTTTTACTACCAAACCTCGCGCGAGCCGGGAGCTGAGTTGGGCCTGATATGATGTGTGCTATTAAGGACCGAGATTGATCGATGATAGTTCTTATATGCAGAGAGATTAACATGCAGCGGGTGAACTGTAGTCATTAGAATTAGCTTAATAGTGTCGGCCCTATGACACTTAAGTGCAAAAGTGAACGAGAAATAGTTTTTATAATATTTCATTATTGATACTTAAAGTCAATATTATCTGAAAATTTTTCAGTTTGACCTGTTCTATTTGGTTCTTATTTCTATGGAAAGAGTAGAAAAATAAGTTTGTCTGCCACTTATGTACTCTTTTTTTTTGTATCTCCTCTTATAACTTGTCAACAACCACAAAACATGTTATTTACCTCAACCAAATTTTACTTTAAAACTAATTAGCTTGGATAGGAATAAAATTAAATGCATTTGAACTCATTAGAACGGTGTTTATTTGTTTCCGAAACAAAACGTAAATATATTTCAACTAACTTTGACAAGAAATGTAACATAGCTTTCACAACAGTTCCTCCGGATAGTTTTTTTTTTTTTTTTTTTAACTTCCTTATTGAAT